>WOVY01007399.1:0-38089 GCA_013436015.1 Rhipicephalus annulatus
CATCATCAATCATCATCAGCCTGACTACGTACACTGCAGGACAAAGGCCTCTCCCATGTCCCGCCAGTTAACCGGGTCCTGTGCTTGCTGCTGCCAATTTATACCCGCAAATTCCTAATCTCGTATGCCCACCTAACCTTCTGTCTCCCCCTAACCCGCTTCCCTTCTCTGGGAATCCAGTTAGTTACCCTTAATGACCAGCGGTTATCCTGTCTACGCGCTACTTGCCCGGCCCATGTCCATTTGCTCTTCTTTATTTCAGCTATGATATCCTTAACCCCCATTTGTTCCCTAATCCACTCTGCTCTCTTCTTGTCTCTTAAGGTACACCTACCATTTTTTCTTTCCATTGCTCGCTGCGTCGTCCTCAATTTAAGCTGAACTCTTTTTGTAAGTCTCCAGGTTTCTGCTCCATAGCTAAGTACCGGCAAGATACAGCTGTTATATACCTTCCTCCTTGAGGGCTAGTGACAATCTACCTGTCACAATTTGAGAGTGCTTGACAAATGTGCTCCACCCCATTCTTATTCTTCTAGTCACTTCAATCTCGTGGTTCGGCTCCGCGGTTACTACCTGCCCTAAGTAGACATAGTTTTTTGTAACTTGAAGTGCACTATTACCTATCTCGAAGCGCTGCTCTCTTCCGAGGTTGTTGTACATTACTTTCGTTTTCTGTAGATTCATTTTAAGACCCACCTTTCTGCTCTCCTTGTTTAACTACGTAATCATGAGTTGCAATTCGTCCCCTGAGTTACTCAGCAATGCAATGTCATCGGCGAAGCGGAGGTTACTAAGGTATTCTCCATTAGTTCTTATCCCTAACTGTTCCCATTCTAGGCTTCTGAAAAACTTCCTGTAAGCACGCGGTAAATAGCATTGGGGAGATTGTTTCCCCCTGCCTTACACCCTTCTTGATTGGTATACTGTTGCTTTCTTTATGAAGCACTATGGTAGCAGTTGATCCCCTGTAGATTTCTTCGAGGATGTTTATATATACTTCATCGACGCCCTGATTCCGCAGTGTCTGCATGACGGCTGATATTTCTACTGAATCAAACGCCTTCTCGTAATTTATGAAGGCTATGTATAGGGGTTGGTTATATTCTGAGCATTTCTCTATTACCTGATTGATAGTATGAATGTGGTCGATTGTTGAGTAGCCTGTTCGAAATCCTGCTTGTTCCTTTGGTTGATTGAATTATAATGTTTTCTTTACTCTGTTAGCAATTACCTTTGTAAATGGCTTATATACTACAGAGAGCAAGCTGATCGGCCTGTAATTCTTGAAGTCCTTGTCATCTCCTTTCTTATGTATTAAGATGATGTTAGCGTTCTTCCAAGACTCTGGTACTCTTCCCGTCAGGAGACACCTCGTAAACAGGGTGGCTAGTTTTTCTAACACAATCTGTCCTCCATCTTTCAGCAGATCTGATGTTACCTGATCCTCACCAGCAGCTTTGCCTCTTTGCATGCTCTCCAAAGGTTTTTAACTTCTTCTATCATTACTGGTGGGGTGTCATCTGGGTTACTGCTAGTTCTTATAGTATTAAGGTCGTGGTTGTCTCGGCTACTGTACAGATCTCCGTAAAACTCCTCCGCTATTTTAACTATCCTATCCGTATTGGTAGTTATTTTGCCCTCTTTGTTCCTTAGTGCATACATCCGACTTTTGCCTATCCCAAGTTTCTACTTCACTGCTTTGACGCTTCCTCCGTTTTTCAGAGCATGTTCAATTCTCTCCATGTTATACCTTCTTACATCACATACCTTACGTCTATTATTCAACTCCGAAAGCTCTGCCAGTTCTATTTTGTCTGTTGTGCTTGACACTTTCATGATTTGACGCTTCTTAATTAGGTTCTTCGTTTCCTGGGAAAGCTTGCCAGTGTCCTGTCTAACTACCCTGCCTCCAACTTCCACTGCACACTCCGTAATGATACTCGTCTGATTATCATTCATTGTATCTACGCTAAGGCTGGTTTCCTCACTAAGAGCCGAGTACCTGTTCTGCAGCGACACTCTGAATTCCTGTACTTTCCCTCTCAGTGCTAGCTCATTGATTGGCTTCTTGCGTATCAGTTTCTGTCGTTCCTTCTTCAAGTGTAGGCGAATTCGAGACCGTACCATTCTATGGTCACTGCATCGTGCCTTGCCAACCACTTCCACATCCTGCACGATGCCTGGGTGGGCACTCATTATACAGTCTATTTCGTTCTTATTTTTGCCATTAGGGCTCCTCCATGTCCACTTGCGGTTTTGTCGTTTTCGGTAGAAGGTATTCAAAATCCGTAAATTATTGCGTTCTGCGAATTCTACTGGTAGCTCTCCTCTGGCGTTTCTAGTACCGATGCCGTAATCTCCTACTGCCTGGTCTCCAGCCTGCTTCTTTCCTATCTTTCAATTAAAGGTCGCCCATCACTATAGTATACTGTGTTTTTACCTTACTCATTGCCGGTTCCATGTCTTCATAGAAGCTTTCAACTGAAGCGTCATCATGGCTGGATGTAGGCGCGTAAGCCTGCACTACCTTCATTTTGTATCTTTTATTCAGTTTAATCACGATACCTACCACCCTTTCATTAATTCTATAGTATTCCTCTATGTTGCCAGCTATGTTTCTATGAATTAGGAACCCCACTCCCAGTTCTCTTCTGTCTTCCAAGCCCCGATAGTAAAAGACGTGCCCATTTTATAGCACCGCATAGACCTCATCTGTCCACCTAACCTCACCGAGCACTATAATATCCCATTTCACGCCCTCTAGCTCCTCGAATAGTACAGCTAGACTTCCCTCACTAGATAAGGTTCTAGAGTTAAACGTTGCCAAGTTCAGGTTCCAATGGCGGCTTGCCCGGATCCAGAGATCCTTAGCACCCTCTGTTGCGTTGCAGATCTGACCACCGCCGTGGTCAGTTGCTTCGCAGCTGCTGGGGACTGAGGGCCATGAGTTATTTGATGTATGCATGTGGGAGGTAGTGGCCAGATATTGCACCAGGGTGGCCAATCCTTCTCTGGTGAGGGAGTGCGTTCCCGGTGGTGGTTACCGGTGAGGCCGCACCCCAGGCCTCTTAATGCAGTTCCATCAACACGCGGATTTTTTTAAAAATCCGGTTGGGAACTGCGTGGCACCGGGATTTGAGCCATAGACCTCTTGCATGCGAGGCGGATGCTCTAACCATTACGCCATCGCCGCACCTGTAAACTTGATGTGCTTTATTCAAGGTATAGATGGTGGTGCGTCGCCTTCTGTTGGGGGTGCCTGAAGACAGATTTCGAGATAATGCCCTGTCTTGGAAAAAGAAGGACGAAGGGCAACGCGTTTGCTTTTCGATGCCGAAATCTTATACTCGGGGTCTGTTAAGGCGTACAAAAAAGTGTTCCCCACTTGTTTCCGTGCACTCTTTTGGCAGCAGTGGTTGCGGCTGTGTAGAAGCATTGACCCTTGTGTTCGCTCCGTCCAGGTTCGTTGCTTCTCGGTGCACTCCTTTCTGTTTTGCGTTTTTTCTCACTTCCACTGCTGTCTTTAATATAGCTTATATAGTTTATTTTCTTTTTGTATTTTGTGTCTTGTGTTCCGTATTTTGAGTTTACTTTTCTTCATTACTTATCTTGAGAATGCCGAGTTGCGCGGAACTAGAAAAAGAATTACAGGCTCTTCGGCAGGAGGTCGCAGAGATGAAAACAAGCCTTGTGATGTTCAATGACCTCTGTGAACGTGTAAAGAATGACAATGAGGCACTAACCAAAGAAAACAAGGTCCTGAGAGATGAGAATAAGAAGCTAAGTAAACAAATGTGTGATCTCGAACAATACTCGCGACTTAATAATGTTGAACTGAAGGGAATCCCTGAGACAAAGGGCTAAGACTGCTTGGCAGTCGTCCAGGTTATCGGTGAGAAGATTGGTTGTCCAATTGCCGATACAGACATAGACGCCGCGCATTGGGTGCCCGCAAAGAATGGAAGCAACATTATTGCGCGATTCTGTTCGAGAAATAACAAGACTGAATTCGCTAAGAAGGCAAGAAAGGCACGCCTGTCTACCACAGATATAGGGTTTTCTCAGAGCACAGGCCCTAAACCTGTGTATGTGAATGACCATCTCACACCAGAGCGAAAGCGCCTTTTTGCACAGGCACTTGCGCTTAAGAAAGCCAATCAGTGGAAGCATCTCTGGACTGACAATTGTACAATCAAAGCCAAAAAAGGCGGATGACAGTCGCGTGTTTCGAATTGCATGCGCAGAAGATCTCCGAGTATTCTCTTAGATATCCTATCAGTCCCCATTTTAAACCGACCTTAGATCAACATGGCTGTGTTCTCGTGCCAGCAAACATCAGAATTGCTACTCGGGAAGTCACCATCCCTATCACTACTTCACTTAAACATTCGCAGTCTTAGAAAGCACCAGGATGACCTTGTTGCGTTGATTTCCTTGCTTAAACATTCATTCTCTGTCATATGTTTATCTGAAACTTGGTTGTCTGGTAATGAAGATAACTTGTACGGATTGCCAGGTTATTATTCTGAATACTGTAATCGGGAGCTCTGTCGTGGTGGTGGTAGTGCCATACTTGTCAACTCATCTTTAAGCTACACACGCCGTAGTGACATAACCTTCAACATTATTTTATGTGAATCTGTTTGGCTTGAATTCAACCATAGTGTTATACCATTGAATAGCCGTAGTACTATTATAGCTTCCATTTATCGGTCACCTTCATCGTCGTATTCCGATTTTTGTATTCAGTTAAGCATCATTCTTAATAACCTAGTGAGGGAAAATAAAAACGTCGTCTTATGTGGTGATTTTAATTACAAACATTATTGATCCTGATAGTGCATCGTGCTTAGAATATATGAACTGTTTATACTGCTACGGCTTTACGTCGCATATCTCAGCACCAACTAGAAACGATTTACTACGTTCGATTACCGTAATAGATCCTATTATCTCCAACATTTCCACTGAACACGTTGCAGGTGTGATAGATCATAGCATTACAGACCATAATCCCGTATTTTTCATTCTGGGCTCCGAAAATACCAAGGCCAGTAACATCTTTACGAAACGCCGATTCGACGCGGACAAGTTTGTGCAAATAATTAGCATAATAGACTGGACATCGGTGACTAATCTAGACTGCGCAGAAAAGGCTTTTGAGTCCTTCTCAGAAGTAATATCTTCAGGTATAGATGCATGCACCACTTCCACTACTGTCACGAAGTGGTATCGTTCCCCTAGAAATCCATGGATAAGCAACTCGTTGTTGAAGTCCATTAATAAAAAGAATAACCTTCATAAGAAACTAAAGTCGCAGCCTCATAATCTCGCATTAAAATGCCGCTTTCACAAATACTCAGCAACATTATCTTCCTTACTTAGGCGTGCTAAGCGCAATTACTACCGGAATCTCATTGTAAAAAAACACAGGTAACACGAGACGCTGCTGGGAAATCATTAAATAATTTTTGAACATGAAAAACTGCTCAGAGCCTACAATAAAAATAAAGCAAGGCGACAAGATGTATACCGACCCTGTAAGAGTGGCCGACACGTTCAGTGAGCATTTCTGCACATCTGCGGATACGCAGCAATCACCAGGTCATTTACGCAATATACCACGGTGTATTCATTCTTTTTATCTTCATTCCACGTCTGCAGATGAAGTCCTTCAGGTCATCACATCACTAAAGACCACAAGTGCTGGTTTAGATAATATTGATCCTTTTAAAGTAAAACTAGTTTCAAACCTAATATCCCCACCTTTGGCATTAATTATTAACAAGCTGTTTTCAGCGGGTGTGTTTCCGAGCTGCCTTAAGGCTGGTAAAATAGTTCCAGTTGTTAAGAAGGGTGATAAGACGTAGAGAATTATAGGCCAATCTGTATCCTGCCTTTCTTCGGTAAGGTAATTGAAAAGTTATTCCACATTAAATTAATGCGTTATCTGAAAAAAATTAATCTTTTTTCTCCACAACGATTCGGATTCCGTCAAGGATATTCAACTGAGCTGGCACTAATTACCCTAACGGAGGAAATTAAACATGCTATTAATAGAGGGTTACTTGTGGGATCTGTGTTTATCGATTTCACGAAGGCTTTTGACACTGTAAATCATCACGTTCTACTTGCTAAGCTCGAATCATTTGGTATGTCTGGTCCGCCACTATGTTTTATTAAGAGCTACAGTAACCGGTCTCAAATGGTTCATGTTAATGGCCATCTTTCAACGCTCAAGTTCATTAACGTTGGTGTTCCACAGGGATCAATTTTAGGCCCACTTTTATTTTTGATGTTTATTAATGATCTACTTACCATTCTTACAAGGACCAAATGCCCCGCCGCGGTGGTCTAGTGGCTATGGTACTCGGCTGCTGACCCGCAGGGCGCGGGTTCGAATCCCGGCTGCGGCGGCTGCATTTCCGATGGAGGCGGAAATGTTGTAGGCCCGTGTGCTCAGATTTGGGTGCACGTTAAAGAACCCCAGGGGGTCTAAATTTCCGGAGCCCTCCACTACGGCGTCTCTCATAATCATATAGTGGTTTTGGGACGTTAAACCCCACATATCAATCAACAAAGACCAAATGCATACTTTACGCTGATGACATAACCATCTTTCAGTCATCTAAATTAGTTTCTTCACTCTAGTCTTACCTCAACACAGATATACATAACATAACGTTATGGTGCCAGGTCAATTATCTTCAGATCAATGCTACTAAAACCGTGTTTATGTTGTTCCGTTCCCCGCGCATTTCACTTGACATACAACCTTCCCTTCACATTGGTAATACCGTCATAAACATTTCCAGTGAAGCGCGGTTTCTTGGCGTCATCTTAGATAGCGAACTAAAATTTCATAAACATGCAGCATCACTCGTTAAAAAGATTGCATTTGGTATTCACGTTATCATCAAGACACAAACTTATTTTCCGCCTCACAACATACGTACTTTGTATTTTGCTTATATTCATAGCCATATTTCGTATTGCGTATTATCTTGGGCCAACACATATTTCACGCACATCGAACGTTTGCAGCGACTTCAGAATCAAGCAGTTAGATTATTGACTTTCAGCCCATTTTACTTCTCCTGCAGCTCGTTGTTTCCTCAGCTTAACATACTCCCATTGAGACAATTATTTTGTCATAGAATGTCCATTGTCGCCTTTAGACTCATCACGCATGACATGTTTATTGCATGCATTGTTCATCGTCACTTACTAATGGTAACATCACCAGGTTTTCTCAGTGCAATAATCTTCTTTTGCCGGCCGTAAGGACAAACTATGGCAAGTTATCAACCTTATTTACTAGCATAGCCATTTGGAATTCATTGCCTTTCGAATTGAAATCATCGCATAACATCCATATTTTCACTTCGCGTAGTAAGAAATATTACGTTCAGGAATTAATCAACTCATCCGATTTGTGTAATCAACTGTTAATAGCTCTGCACAGTTCTGTGCTATTTTACTACTTCAATTTGCCTTTGTATAATTGATAACACTGATAATAGAACGTGTTGCATTTGTCACGTAGTGTTCATTAATATTGTTTTTAGTCTTCACTTGCTTTTGACTATTTCCTTGTTATTTTTCAATAGTGAGTATTACCATTATGTTGTGTATTGATCGTATCTTTATTGTTAATCGAGATTATTCACTAATACAAGTCTGTATACTATTGCTGTATTTTTTGTAATTACCCCATCCATGTAGCCATATGAGGTCCCCCTGTCAGTTTCTCTGAAACTTTGGGACCTCCTGCTGTAATAACGCTAACCATGTAACTCAACTGAACTATTTAATAAACTTGACTTGACTTGACTCTTACTTCTCTGTGTTTACGTTCTATCGCTATCTGTGCGTGCTTGCATGACAGAATGACAACTAAGCACATATATTGCAAAAGGTACACTGACTGACACTGCCTGTAGGAACCTAACGACTATGTTAAAGTTTATAGCGGTTCTCATTAGTGAGCATTTAGAATCATAAATAATGCAATGAGAAAAGCAACAATTGTTATATACAACAATTTCTCATTTTCGAAAGAGAACAGAGACAAAACTTTCTTACAGTCCTACTCTGAGAAAAATATCTTTTCACAATATTGGAATGTGCATTCGATACCACTCTACCTGCTCATCGTGTCAGTGAAAACGAAGAATTGGTGCTTTAAGTTTTGCGCCGCTTATGATGGCAAATGAGACAAAACGAAGTCGCACCCTCCCGATAGAAGATCTCGTGCTTTCATGAACGTACAAAGCTGACTTCGCGGGAGGCGATAAGTGTGTCCTTACAGCGTCACACATAGGTTTATTAGAACAAAAACATAATCCAACAATAGACAAATCGGCAAAGCATTAATTGACCACTTTTTCGGTGGCCAATTTTACAGCGATGGATGTTACGAGATCACAACAATTAAGGGTCGCATGCGGCACTGTAGTTGTGCGCCACCTTCGGTACCACGTCAAATGAGAAAAAAACACCTAACTAAATAAAAATACAAAATATACAGTGGGATTCGAACCCGGGTCCCCTGCGTGCCATCCCAGCACTGCGATCTTAGCACAAAAGGCCCGCAGGTTTGGGCAGTACGGCAACAATTTGAGTGACTCGTTGTTTTCCTCGGAACGCTTTCTTGACGTGCCTCGCTGTGCAGAAGGCGCGGGTTAAGCCAACCGTGCACTCGGCATAGTTTTCTGTTTACCTCTTTTCGCGGCTCCAACAAAAACTGGTATCCTTTTGAAATGCGCCTATATGTCCTATGGGTGACCTTTAATTCGTCACCGTGCCGCGGTTGGTCCGTTTTAGAGGGTGGCCGACTATATTAACGCGCCGGATCGCTTTTCGAGAATCAGTGCTCCCCCAAGCAACTCCGGCAGCAGTCCGATATGAAGACCATTGTGAGTAGTCCGGTGCTGGGTCTGTCTACGCTACATGGATACATGCGGAAACACTCAGCGTAGTCTGCTTTCGTCTTTTTTTGTGGGATTTGTCGATTAATGTTGGTCCTTTTTCATCGTGATCTGTTTGGATGCGGAAGTGCAGTTTGCGATACAATTATGCAGATATTTATTACACTTAAAAAAGAAATCTTCGAAGTACTGTACAGCTACGTAGGCCGGAACGTGGAATAAGGAAGCAGAGGGACGCCATTTGTTGTGAGGCTATGGATAATGCAATGAATTAGCACGCAAGTGAACCGTTATGACCCGTGACCCGCGTTATGCGCAACTACTTTGATTAAACGCGTGCGCTTTTTCTTGTATCGAATACTCGGTCAGAACACAAACGCTTTCATGAGTACATACTGAAGACGTAGTCTTGTGAAGAACGATAACTGTTTTGGTTACCCGAGCCGAAATTAGTGTGCTGGAAACTAAAATTCCCGGCAAATGCATATACAACGCGCAGTGAGATGAGTGGCCAAATCACTTCGTAAATGAAACCTTCTGGAAAGTCATGCATCAATTCTTGTTTTAGTGAACTTCGTATGAATGCACTAGCCACAACGATGCATCAGCAGCAACACTCACTCGACTACAGTTATTAGATTTCAATGGCTAAGTCTATGAGTGATCGCATCTTTATTGAGGCTCCTGGCAAAAAAAAGGAAGGGGAGCACCAGGAAAACGACTGAGTGAGCCTCAAGAATATATGCTAAGCACAGTGTAGTTGTGTTAACATGCTGATGACGTCACTCAAAGTCACAAGCAACTCAATAGCAGTTAGCAACAAAATTTGGGGCTTAGCTTTGGAGCAAGACAGCGTTAAAAGCGTTGCCACTTGAGACTCACGCTTGTTGCCATCACCATCTTCGCAGCTGTGCACTCTCGTCGTCCTGGTCGTGTTGGCTGCTGCCAACGCTGGCTACTATGGCTACGGCCACGGGTACGGTCATGGATGCGGTCACGGAGGATACAGCCACGCCATCACTCACCACTACGACAACCAGAGAGCACACTACGGATACGGTGGATACGGCCACGGCTATGGTGGATACGGTGGTTACGGTGGATACGGAGGCTACGGACACGGCTATGGAGGATATGGCGGCTATGGTGGCTACGGCCATGGATACTATGGCTAGGCAACTGAACATCTGACCGAAAATCTGAACAACGGGTGACATGGGCGAGCGCAATAAACAACTGGTCTTCACCATCTCATGCTTGTTTGTTTTTATTCGTTCGGGATGATGCATTCCAAGAAAAGTGATTGCAATTTAATTGACTTATGTTAAGTTTGTGTTAATTAGATTATGATAAAGAAAATGATCTTTGGCATAGAATTTTATACAAATTATCGTTGTGTGGTTGAATAGGATCAAAATTATTTCTGACAGTGCGCAGCAAACCATACCAGAGATTACGCAGGACAACTGCAGTTTCAACGCTTGTCCACTGTTTCTTTATTTTTAGATGCGGAGCATCTAATACTCGAGGCTTGTAGTGCGGCGCCGTCCGCAAGCTTCCTCCTCCTGCTTCCACCATCTGTGCATCCCTTCCTCCTCTACACACCGCGTGCGCTTCACTCCGCCACCATCTGTGCATCCTTCCTCCTCTACACACAGCGTGCGCTTCTCCTCTTCACGAACATTCGCTAGCTGTATAATGTAGCGCGCATGCGCCGTCACGCTTCGAGAATATCGGCAGCTGACGCGCGCGCATGCGCCGTCGCGCTTCGAGAACATCGGCAGCTGACGCGCGTGCATGCACCGTTGCGCTTCTCCCCCTTCTCGAACATTCGACAGCTGACGCGCGCATGCACCGTCACCCACCATCTGTGCCGCGCGCGCTTCTCCCCTTCGAGAACATTCTACAATTCTCCTGATTCTCCAGTGGACGCGCATGCGCCGTCGCGCTTCGAGAACATTCAACAGCTGACAGTGCATGCACCGTCACGCTGTATATATACTCAAGGTCGGCGCTCGCTCGCTCAGTTGCCGCTCGTCGGTTGGTTTGTACGGCGCGTCGACGTCCAAGGTCGCGGTGAAATGAATGCCAACGAATCCACAAACACAATGATCGACGTCCCTTCGACCAGCGCCGCCCTTTCGCATACGTGTGTACGTGTTCACTCATTTAACACCCCCTCCTACAACCACGTTAACCAATTTAGCCATCGACCCAAGTAAGTCGCAATTTAACGCCCCAGTTCACAACCACGTTAACCAATTTAGCCATCGACCCAAGTAAGTCGCACTTTAACACCCCGTTAACCAATTATATGCTCCGCATCCTCCTCAGTGTTCCCCCGAGGGAAGCTGCGGGCAATCTTTTTTTTCCGTTGTGCGCTGTGCAAGAATAGAAAAGTTTACATTCCGTCGTATAAATGATGTCGCAATGCTTTTATGTTCACTTTGTCGAAACGTTTGGATGAACACGTTTTCGAAAGCCGTTTCGTATTCGACATTGCTACAAAGCATTTCAACGTATGTTAACGTGATTGTGATATCCCATAAATGTTTCTATACGACTCTCTTTTGTTCTAGACTGTATTCACTGAAAAAAAAATCCTAATCACTCCCATCTTTATAGCTTCCACCTGTAATGGCTGCCAACTACTTATGGATGAGCAAAACACGTTATCAGATTAGTTGATCAATCCTTGCTGGTTTTCCGGTGTGGCTTAAGATCATATGAATTGTGGTTATTGAACATGCAAATATTGACCGTTTAAAAAACCATGGTGTTTTCCAGCGTTCTTCAAATGTTATTTCTAGTTCTTTACTGCTGTGGAAAAAAAGGGATAATGATTTCGTGGGCCACCAGAAATATTTTTTGGGTGGGCGGGGCGTCAACCATATTTAATGTATGTTAGTACATGCGTTTGATTTGAATGTGTGCGTGTATATATACGAAGACAAAACTTCAAACTTTCGGAGGGTGTTGCCCCCCCCCCCTTCATCCTTTTGGCTACGCCCTTATTTCATAAGTTCTAAAAAAGGTCACGTTTGGAATAATAAATAAATGTACTCTCCCTAGGAAGGTTGCAGTTATTCTCTCACCTTCCGGAAACAGCACATATACATATTTTTACATACGTGCAAATTGATACTTCTCGATTGACGTAACACATCGCCTGTAACAAATGGTGGCAATGCCGACGAAACCAATGAATATGTACAAAACTTGAATACAGCAGCAGAGTGTATCTGACTTAGAAACTGCTGTGGTTTGATTCTGAATCGTATCGAAGCTTTTAAGTGCCTCACCAGACGCCGGTCTTGAAAAAAAAAACTTTCTGTGCGGTACACGAATACACGTGGACTCGCAAGCGTCACCTAAGGAACGTATATTTATTTAACAAGCTTTTTTTTATACATAGAGGCAAGAAGAGAAGAAAGGCAAATAACGTGTTTAGTAAAGTTACAAACCAACTTGCCATAGAAAAACTTCTCAAGAACGTAGTTCGGGCCAAAGTCGCTTCCATGGCAGCCGTTTTAAAAGAGTCTACCACAAGGCCACACCAGTGCTTTCTGCGCCGCTGTGTTATTTTGAAGCATCGTGTGAATTCAAGCCTGATGTTAACAAACAAAGAGATGTTAGATGCAGGGAGGTGGGTGGTGCTAAATAGACTCTATAAATAGACCTAACGGTAGAGAAACGTGATGAACCTATGCCCCCTTCCTTCCTTCCTATAGGGAACCCTGTGCAGACCTATTCAGGCGTATGTTGCATGTTAGGAAGCTAGAATTCCACCGCTCACCCGACCGTGTAAACTCTACGTAAGGAGTGGGTATACTGTAGAGATTGTTACTCTGAAAGCGCTCAGCCACCGTTAATGATCGACTACATAAAAACTAAAGCATCAACAAAGTGGGCAGAAGCGTAGTCTTGAGGTACTTCCTTTCAGAAACGCACTGGATCTTGCGTTAAAATAGGAACAATTGATGGTGTTGTTGATGAACACATTTCACTGGGAGGGTGTAAAGATCCATGATCGCCGATGAAGGGTAGTTCGGTAATTTTTCCGAAATTACGTTGGCCAAGGCCACCAGCCTTGCTCTTTGCACGAGGGCTTGCTGTTTCTCGAGAGTCTACACAGGTAACATTGTCTTATACAAGACAGGACAATGGCAGAGGTACAGTGTCTTGTACTCCGTCTCTTGTAGACGTTCTGTCTAGATTTGCGCACTGTTACCTGGGTTGCGTACCGGCTTTAAGCCGGTACGCAACCCAGGTAACATTGGTGCGTACCGGCTTAAAGCCGGTACGCACCGATAATCTCATCAGAGAAGGATTGGCCACCCTGGTGCAGTATCTGGCCACCCCCTCCCGTAGGCATTCGTCAATTAACTCACGGCCCTCAGTCCCCACCAGCTGCGGAGCAACTGACCACGGCGGCGGTCAGATCTGCAAAGCAGCAGAGGGTGCTAGGAATCTCTGGATACGGACAGGCCACCATTGGAACTTGAACTTAGCAACGTTTAACGTTAGAACGTTATCTAGTGAGGGAAGTCTAGCTGTATTATTCGAGGAGCTAGAAGGCATTAAATGGGATATAATAGGGCTGAGTGAGGTTAGCAGGACAGATGAGGCCTATACTGTGCTACAGAATGGGCACGTCATTTGCTATCGGGGCTTGGCAGACAGAAGAGAACTGGGAGTAGGGTTCCTAATTCACAGAAACATAGCTGGCAACATAGAGGATTACTGTAGCATTAATGAAAGGGTGGTAGGCATTGTAATTAAACTGAATAAAAGATACAAAATGAAGGTAGTACAGGCTCACGCGCCTACATACAGCCATGATCACGCTTCAGTTGAAAGCTTCTATGAAGACGTGGAATCGGCAAAGAGTAAGGTGAAAACACAGTATACTATAGTAATGGGCGACTTTGATGCAAAGGTAGGGAAGAAGCAGGCTGGAGACCAGGCAGTAGGAGATTATGGCATCGGCACTAGAAACGCCAGAGGAGAGCTACTAGTAGAATTCGCAGAACGCAATAATCTGCGTATTTTGAATACCTTCTACCGAAATTGAGAAAACCGCAAGTGGACATGGAAGAGCCCTAATGGCGTAAATAAGAACAAAATAGACTTTATAATGACTGCACACCCAGGAGTCGTGCAGGATGTGGAAGTGGTTGGCAAGGTAAGTTGCAGTGACCATAGAATGGTACGGGCTCGAATCCGCCTAGACTTGAAGAAGGAACGACAGAAACTGATACGCAAGAAGCAAATCAATAAGCTAGCACTGAGAGGGAAAGTACAGGAATTCAGAGTGTCACTGCAGAACAGGTACTCTGCTCTTAGCGAGGAAACCAACCTTAGCATAGATACAATGAATGATAATCTGACGAGTATCATCACGGAGTGTGCAGTGGAAGTTGGAGGCAGGGTAGCTAGACAGGACACCGGCACGCTTTCCCAGGAAACGAAGAGCCTAATTAAGAAACGTCAAATCATGAAAGTGTCAAGTACAACAGACAAAATAGAACTGGCAGAGCTTTCGAAGTTGATTAATAGACGTAAAGTATGCGATGTAAGAAGGTATAACATAGAGAGAATTGAGCACGCTCTGAAAAACGGAGGAAGCGTCAAAGCAGGGAAGAGGAAACTTGGGATAGGCAAAAGGCGGATGTATTCACTAAGGGACAAAGAAGGCAAAATAACTACCAATATGGATAGGATAGTTAAAATAGCGGAGGAGTTTTGCAGAGATCTGTACAGTAGCCGAGACAACCACGACCTTAATACTATAAGAACTAGCAGTAACCCAGACGACACCCCTCCGGTAATGATAGAAGAAGTCAGAAAAGCTTTGGAGAGCATGCACAGAGGCAAAGCTGCTGGTGAGGATCGGGTAACATCAGATCTGCTGAAAGATGGAGGACAGATTGTGTTAGAAAAACTAGCCACCCTGTTTACGAGGTGTCTCCTGACGGGAAGAGTACCAGAGTCTTGGAAGAACGCTAACATCATCTTAATACATAAGAAAGGAGATGACAAGGACTTCAAGAATTACAGGCCGATCAGCTTGCTCTCTGTAGTATATAAGCCATTTACAAAGGTAATTGCTAACAGAGTAAAGAAAACATTATAATTCAATCAACCAAAGGAACAAGCAGGATTTCGAACAGGCTACTCAACAATCGACCACATTCATACTATCAATCAGGTAATAGAGAAATGCTCAGAATATAACCAACCCCTATACATAGCCTTCATAAATTACGAGAAGGCGTTTGATTCAGTAGAAATATCAGCCGTCATGCAGACACTGCGGAATCAGGGCGTCGATGAAGTATATATAAACATCCTCGAAGAAATCTACAGGGGATCAACTGCTACCATAGTGCTTCATAAAGAAAGCAACAGAATACCAATCAAGAAGGGTGTAAGGCAGGGGGAAACAATCTCCCCAATGCTATTTACCGCGTGCTTACAGGAAGTTTTCAGAAGCCTAGAATGGGAACAGTTAGGGATAAGAACTAATGGAGAATACCTTAGTAACCTCCGCTTCGCCGATGACATTGCATTGCTGAGTAACTCAGGGGACGAATTGCAACTCATGATTACGTAGTTAAACAAGGAGAGCAGAAAGGTGGGTCTTAAAATGAATCTACAGAAAACGAAAGTAATGTACAACAACCTCGGAAGAGAGCAGCGCTGCGAGATAGGTAATAGTGCACTTCAAGTTGTAAAAGACTATGTCTACTTAGGGCAGGTAGTAACCGCGGAGCCGAACCACGAGATTGAAGTAACTAGAAGAATAAGAATGGGGTGGAGCACATTCGGCAAGCACTCTCAAATTATGACAGGTAGATTGCCACTGTCCCTCAAGAGGAAGGTATATAACAGCTGTATCTTGCCGGTACTTAGCTACGGAGCAGAAACCTGGAGACTCACAAAGAGGGTTCAACTTAAATTGAGGACGACGCAGCGAGCAATGGAAAGAAAAATGGTAGGTGTAACCTTAAGAGACAAGAAGAGAGCAGAGTGGATTAGGGGACAAACGGGAGTTAAGGATATCATAGCTGCAATAAAGAAGAGGAAATGGACATGGGCCGGGCATGTAGCACGTAGACAGGATAACCGCTGGTCATTAAGGGTCACCAACTGGATTCCCAGAGAAGGGAAGCGGGGTAGGGGGAGACAGAAGGTTAGGTGGGCAGATGAGATTAAGAAGTTTGCGGGTATAAATTGGCAACAGCAAGCACAGGACCGGGTTAACTGGCGGAACATGGGAGAGGCCTTTGTCCTGCAGTGGACGTAGACAGGCTGATGATGATGATGATGATGATGATGATGACCTGGGTTGCAGAGAAACGACTAGCCTATCAAGCAAATATTTTCGAGGGTCAAGGCTCATAAGGCTGGCCCACATTCCTCTCACGTTTGAGGCCCTTTAGCTTTAGGGGCGATGCTCTTCAGAGTTGATACGTGTCCGCCGTCATACCTCGATTGCGAAAACGCTGATGACGCTGGAGGACTAACCTGTATAGGATTGTATATATGCATGCATGTTATTTTGTTTTTCAATTCTATACTTTTAACAATCAAGTAGAAAGGGGTAGCCGTCGCCAAGTAACGGTGATAACTATTTTATCATTTTTTCTTTGTTTATTTTAGTGAGGACCTTGCATACTCGGAGTATGCAAGCTACCCAATATACGTCATGGCGACGACAATGACGCTGATGATGGTGATAATGACGGAACAAGACTAGTTTTTGCAGTATATGGCGTCTCGATATGCTTTAAGATACATTTCGTACGACTGGAAACAACCAACAACCACCGAGGGAACATGCCCACTTCGTTCTTGCCAGCTTTAGGCTAAATTAGATAGTACAAAGCAGCAATAATAAAGGCAAAACGAAATTCACAACTGAACACAACATACCACTTATTACCAATAAACATTGTATATAACTGTACATCCCGTTGTCACTCGTTTACACGTGTGAGTGGTCAATGTCGTGGATGATTTACAGCAACACCGAACGATCCTGATGCTTTGCACAGTCATCATCATTCATTTCGTGGAGATGCGGTGATTTTCTCAGGTGGTGGCAATAGCGCAAACATAAAGCACTCCACGACAAAGGAACACATACGACGACGCGAGTTCTGACTAACAACTGATTATTTGCTAAATTTGCCACATTTGTATATACACGAACATTAGCCAGAAACAGGATGGAAGAGGGAAATGGCGGCGATATTCGTTGAACATCTCACCCCTATGCTGATCGCCAACAATCAAGCTATTTGGTTACCACACGAGTGTGGTATATGCCACACTCGTGTCATCTTAGAGTTCATTTTTCGTCCCATGCTGTACGTTCGCGTGCTTTGTACCATTCCGATTCACCAATGAGCCTAAAGTTGTTAGGGAACCATAGACGTTTTAAATGAGGCACTCGAATAAAAAAATGAGGCGTTCTAAGAGTCCACTTCAAGGTAAAACAAATTCACTTGCTCGCTGCCAGACATTCGTCTTCGATGAGTGCATGCAGCCAAGCGGTTGCCTTTTCGTGTTAGCAGAGCCTAATATCTGCCGTTTTTTTTTCTTTTGCTCAACTATGCCGTAGGTGTTACGAATATCAGTGGCGGTGGCAGCGGCAGACGCTATCGCCACTGAAATCAGCTCTTTTAAGTTTACGGTATTTTGTGCTGTATAAAACAACTCTATTGATCCACTTCTTTTCTTTCGTTCAGCATAATGCTGCATGACATTGCCACAATTCTGTCGGCATTCCCGAACCAGACGACTTCGAAAACTTCATTGAAGGCAATCAGCACGTGTTGGTCAACCTCAATACTTGCGTCGCAAAAGGAATCATCGAGCTGTGATGAGGGAATGCAACAGTTATGCACACGAATTTCAGCAACGAGTATAAACACGTCAACAAAAGCACAATGATCGCATACATTGACAAAATTGTGGAAGCCACCAGTGCGTTCAGCCCCATCTATTCTGGAAGCTTCCCCGAGGAACCAAGCTCCTCCCTCAGCGTGGGACGGGAATCCCAGCCTTCCGAAGCATAATCAAGAAAGCCGAAGACCGTGCTCCTGCAATGCAAGGACTGCTTGTCGTCGACGTCGAAAATATGGGAGACCGCTGTCGTGAAACATTGCATCATAACAAAGGAAAATCCCAGACCACTCTGCCAGAGTCCGTACACAGTTTCGACGCGGGAACGTGAGCCCGTAAAGACACAAGTGGACGAAATGCTACGCGACGACATCATCTAGCAGTCCAAGAAACAGTAGGCGTCCCTCAAGGTCTTAGTGAAGAAGAATGGAACCACACGTCTCTGCGTCGATTATCGCCGCCTGAACAAAATCAGACACAAAAAAGACGTGTATCCTCTCCCATGTATAGGCGATGCGCTTGATCAGCTCCACAACGTGAAGTGTTTGTCGTTAGTGTACTTCGAGGGGCCGTTCCCAACGTCGACTAGCAGAAATAAGTGGATCGTCGTAGCTACTGACTACCTCACCCACTACGCCGAAAGAAGAGCCCTGCCCAAAGGCAGTGCCGCTGATTTAGCCAAGTTCTTCATCGAGGAAATCGTCCTTCGATAAGGTACCACAGAGGTTCTCACCACCGACAGAGGTACGGTGTTTACTGCTGACCTGACTCAGGCAATTTTGTGATACAGCCAGACAAGCCACCACCGTAAACATATACAGCCGCGTACCACCCACAAACCAATGGCCTGACCGAGCGTCTAAATAAAACCATCGCTGACGTGCTGGCCATGCACCTCGACGTCGAACACAAGACGTGGGAAGCCATCCTTCCATACGTGACCTTCGCATACGACATCACCGTGCAGGAGACGACGCAGATAGTGCCATACAAGTTGGTTTATGTTAAGGAACCCAGAAACGACGCTCGATGACATGCTTACAAACGTGGCTGGCGAAGAAAACCTCGAGGTCACTATCTACCTTCAGCTTGCTGAAGAAGCTCGCCAACTCGCCCGCCTGCGCATCAAGGAACAGCAGATGACTAGGACGGAACTGGGAGACGCTGACTATTGGCGTTGGTCCCCTTTGCACAGCCTGTAGCTGAGCGTCATCCGAACTTCAAGGAGTTCATCCCAGTTCATCTTAAAAACTGGAGCCTGCAATCAATCGGCACAGCCAAAGGTATATAAGATCAAGAGAGCAAGACTGCATTTATTGCAGGACTACAGAAAGAGAGGATCAAGACAATTAAGTGCTGCAGTGGTGGGATATATTCGCGTCTGCAATGTTCGCGTCTGCACCTGAGCGTCACCGACTGATCGCTACTAAACCTAGCGGGAAGGAAGGTCCTCCTCTTTAATCTTTGAGGCAACGCGCGAGCATGAGCCGCTTTTTGTATGCATTAGTCGAGCTTAAGAAATTGATATGGCCTCCATAAAAAACATGAAAACGAAAAATAGCTGAAGTGGAGCATGTGCAGGAGTATTTGCTTTTCCAATGCATGCAGATTCATTAACGCTTTTGCATCTATGACACTAAGGATGTGCTAACGTTTCGCTTGATTGAAGTGGACTCCTGTGCCTCGAAGGGTATGAAGTTTTTCGAATGTGTACAGTTGAGTGTACTCGGAAATAGGGGCGACATAGGCTGTTTTGTTGTTGAACTCAAGTCCTGTTGACAAGAAGTCTAGTAGACTGGTTAGAAAGACTGTTTTCTTCCCCTCTAGACTGTCAACTAGATGCTGCTTTATTCCCAGTATTGGCGGTGGTGCGTGCCTTCTTTTGGGGGTGCCAGGGGACGGATTTCATGATCACGTCCTGTGTCTTCGTGAACGTGCCTTCATGAACGTACAAAGTTGACTTCATGGGAGGTGATAAGCATATTAGTACAACACCCGACACATTCCTTTATTAGGACAAAAGCATAATGCGGCAATAGACAAAATAGCAATTCATTTCTTGACTAAATTTTCGACGAAAATTTTTACAGCAAAAGCAGTTACGAGATCACAAAAAGGGTCGCGTGTGGCACCATAGTTGTCCGCTGCCGCTGCTGCCTTTGTGGTGGTGGCCGTAACCACTATTACATGAGATAACGAAAAGCTTAAGTAAATAAAAATACCGACGACACAGGAGAATTTGAACTCGCGTGCCCTGCGTGCCAGCCCGGCTCAGCAAGCCTGGCACAAAGGCCCGCGGATTTGGCCACCACGCGAACAATCCTAGAGCTTCGTTGTTTTCCTCAGAACATTTTCTTGACGTACCTCGCTGTACAGAAGGCGCGGATCAAGCCAACCATGCACTCTCCGCAGATTTGTATCACTTTGCTTTTCTGTTTACTCTTTTCGCGTCTCCAACAAAACTGGTATTCTTTTGACATGAGCTGATATATCCTATGATGACCTTTAATTCGTCACCGCACCGTGGTGTGTCCGGTTTAGGGGGCGACCGACTATATAAACGCACTAGATCGCTTTTCGAGAATCAGTGCTCCCAAAGCAACTCTGGCTGCAGTCCGATATGAAGACCATTGTGAGTAGTCCGGCGCAAGCTCTGCCTATGCTATACGGATACATGCGGAACCACTCAAGTCATCTGCTTTCTTGTTTTTTTTGTTAGATTTGTCGATTATTTTCGGCCCTTTTCCGTCGTTATCAGTTTTGATGGTGAAGTGCATTTTGCACTACGATTATGCAAATATTTATTACACTTCAAAGAGAAATCTTCGAAGTACTGTACGGTGACGCAGGCCTGAATGTTGGAAAAGAATGCAGAGGGACGCCATTTGTTGTTAGGCTTAAAAAAATGTAAGCGCATAGTAAGATGAACAAAAACTAAGAAATTGGCGTGGTCTGCTTTGTTGAAAGTTTAGAATGGCTAGTTAGGAAGTAGTAAAGGAGACAAAAAAACTCATTGCACCGTTTGTTTTAGGCTATGAATCATGCTTTGAATTAGCGCGTACGTGAACTGTTATGAACATTGGCTCGCGTTCTGCGCAACTACTTTTCCACGTATTAAACGCGTGTCCTGTTTTCTTGTATTAAATAATTAGTCACCATGGACATACATTTTTGAGAACATCCTGACGACGTAGACTTGTGAACAGCGATAACTGTTTTAGTTATCAGAGAAGAAATCAGTGTGCTGGAAACTACAATTTACTGCAAATGCATATGCTACGCGCACTCACATGAGTGGCCTCATAGCTTTGTAAATGAAAGTTTCTGGAAAGCTATGCATCATTTCTATGTATCAGTGCGTTTTGTATGAATGCACTTGCCTCAACGATGTATCAGCAGTAATTATCACTCCGCTACAGATTTAAGTTTTCAATGGCTACTTGTGTGCGATCAAAGCTTCAGTAAGGCTTCTGGCATTGTACAAAAAAGAGAGGGGGACCAGGAAAAGGAATGAGTGATCCTAAAATATATATGCCAAGTAGAGCGTAGTAGGGTTCACATGCTGATGACGTCACTATAAGTCGGAAGCAACTGGATAACAGTTCGGAAGAAAAATATCGTGCTTAACTTTGGAGCAAGACAACGTTGCCACTTGAGACAGGCGCTTGTCACCATCATTTTTGCTGCTGTGCACCCTCGTCGTCCTGGTAGTTCTTGCTGCGGCCAATGCTGGCTACTACGGCTACGGCCACGGCTACGGCCATGGCTACGGTGATGGGTACGGCCATGGAGGATACAGCCACGCCGTCACTCACCACTATGACAACCAGAGAGCACACTACGGATACGGTGGATACGGCCACGGCTATGGCGGCTACGGTGGATACGGTGGATACGGAGGCTACGGACACGGCTATGGAGGATATGGCGGCTATGGTGGCTACGGCCACGGCTACTTTGGCTAGGCAACTGAGCATCTGACCGGAAATATGTACAATGAATGACATGGGTGGGCGTAATAAACAACTGGTATTCACCATTTCATGTTTTTTTTTACTCGCTTCTGGTTGTACCTCTAAAGGGATGAGGTTAAAATTAGAATGGCCTATGTGAACTTTCTGAAAAAAAAATACATCTGTGACAGAGCTTTGTATCTAATATAATGGATATGCGGGGGAGTTGGAACATATTCTTTTTTCACAGTGCACAGCAAAACATACCATAGATATAAGGCAAGACAATTGTTGTTCCAACACTTGTCCACTCTTTTTCCTGGTGCGTTTTGCTGTGCACTGTGCAAGGGTAAAGAAATTTGCGTTCCGGCTTACAAATTATGTCACCATGCTTCGATGTTCATTTTTTCGAAGCGTTCGGATCAACACACTTTCGAAAGCCGTTCTTTTCTTTTTGACACTGCGGCAAACCATTTCAAAATACATTAACGTGATATTGACATCTCATAAAAGTTTCTATACGACGTTCTCTGTGCTTGACCGCATCCGCTAGAGAAATTTTACACAGTTTCATCTAAGTAGCTTGTGCCTATTACTGTGTACTGTGAACTATTTATAGATGAGCAAAACAGGTGATTGGAATAGTTGACCACTCCTTGTTGGTTTACCGCACAGGCTTTCGATCACATGAATTGCGCTTAATAAGCATGCAAATACCGATAGTTTAAACAACGATGGCGTTTCTCAGCGTTCTTCAAAAGTATTTTTTAGCTCTTTTTGCTATAGAAAAGAGAGATACTGATTTCTAGGGTCACCTTAAATCTTTTCCGTAAGGAGGGAGGGGGGGGGGCAACCCTACTTGTGAGGTTGTGCGTGCGTTTGTATGTGTGCGCGTATATATTTCAAGTAAGATTGAAAAAAAAATGGAGGTTTTGAGCCCTGCCTTGTCTCTTTGGCTACACCCTTAGTCCTCAAGCTGTAAAGAAAGGTCAAGTTTCAAGCAATAAAAAAACTGTGCTCGCTCGAGGAAGGTTGCAATGTTTCTGTTGGCTTCTGGAAAGAGTAAGCGTACATATTTTTTGAGAAGTACACTTCAGCTTTAAGAAAATCACAGCCACAAAGGCGAAGCAATGAACGCAATAGCAACAGATTGGAAGATCACGTGCAGGATGGCAAGCAGATCGAAACGTGCCTCACGTTTCTCACGCACAAATGACGCACGAAACGTACTCACAGGTACAGATGAACGCAAATAAGCGTCTCAGTTGTTACTTCGCTGTGTCTTAAAAGCGCGCCCTTTTCGCAAACGGAGGCTTTGCAACAATTGCAGTGAACTTTGTGCGCCCTGTAACTACAACAGAATCGTTCCAGTGCAAGCCCAACGCCAGCAAAGACACATGATCCTCCCGACCGGGAGATAAGGGCGCGCGAGAGATCGTCCACTCACCTCCTCTCTGCGGGCCAAAGTACGCGTGCGAGATGAGAGCCTCAGCGCGCTCATTACGCCATTTTGCTGATAATGCTGAAAAACATGATAGTTCCTTCCGAGATGGCCGTCAACAGCGGTAAGTGAGAGATATAAACAGCTTGTCGTTTGAACGTTGAAGAATGTACCCCTCGGTGGCTGAATTGTTAACGCCTCGCATTCATGACGCGGTGGTCCCACGTTGGACTCCGCGCTCCGGTGTCTCTTTTTCAGGTTTTTCTCTCTGTACGTGTTCATTTATATATATATATATATATATATATATATA
The DNA here is from genome assembly GCA_013436015.1 of Rhipicephalus annulatus. Taxonomy (NCBI): domain Eukaryota; kingdom Metazoa; phylum Arthropoda; class Arachnida; order Ixodida; family Ixodidae; genus Rhipicephalus; species Rhipicephalus annulatus. The sequence continues at coordinate 23,551 of WOVY01007399.1, forward strand.
GCTACGTATACATATACGAGGCATGACACCGACGCCGACACCGGTGGCGAAATCCAGCCGAGAGTGTCGATACAATTGCTGTCACAATAAAAAAAATAGTTCGCATCACTGTTCCTGCTTATAGGAAACATTAGCACAAACATCTAAAGATCCTGCTTTTGCAATACGAGGATTGCTTTTCGTCGTCACCATAACTTCGGCAGATCACTGTCGCGAAACATCGCATCATAACGGAGGAAAATGCCACACCACTCAGCCAGAGCCCGAAAAGGGTTTGGACGCGAGAACGTGAGGCCGTAAAGACGCAAGTCAAAGAAATTTTATTCGACGACATCATCTAGCAGTCCAAAAGACCGCAGGCATCCCCCGTGGTGTTAGTGAAGAAGGATGGAACCATACGTCTCTGCGTCGATTATCGCCACCTGAATGAAATCACACCAAAGGGACATGTATCCGCTCCCAAGTCTAGACGATGCACTAAGTCAGCTCGGCATCGCAAACTAATTTTATTCGATGACCTCCTGGGGCCATTACTAACGTCGACTTGCGGAAACAAGAGGATCGTCGTAGCGACTGACTGCCTCAACCACTACGCCGAATCAAGAACCTTGCCGAAAGGCAGTGCCACTGAAGTAGCCGAGTTCTTCATTGAGGACATCCTCCTTCGACATGGTGCACCAGACATTCTCATTACCTACAGAGGAAAGGCGCTTTCTCCACATAACCATAAAACCCACGCGAAAGGACATTTAGATGTAAGACAGAGCGAAATTTCACGACATCCTGACCGCATCTGCAGCGTGCAAGACCTTTGTTGAAGCCGTCGTTGGGTGGATCTTCATGTGCGAGGCTTAACCCTGACCGTGACCCACACCGTGGAGCGCGACATGTCGACGATGCCTGGAGCTTCATCATGCGATGGTTTGTGACGGATAGCATGGTGACGTCTAGGTCGCCTCGTCGCGTGGCCGGTGAGGAATTTTCCATGCTTCCCGACTCTGGACTGGATCATTGAGGCCCTAATCGAAAGGCGTAGTCATGTACGAAAGACCGTCATGGAAGCCATCGCCAGCATCGAAGGTCTCCCCTATCTGGAACGCCCCCAAACAAGTGAGTTTCGGGATATTCACCACGTTCTGACAGACCAGTTCGAGCATCTCAAAGGAATTGATAAAGATATAGAAGACACGGTTGACATCGGCCACAAAGAAGAAGAAATGAAGGAAGCCGACGTTTGTTCGTAGAATTATTCTAGGAAAAGTCAATGTTTAGAATAAAATTGAAGATGCGCTAAAGGCTCGACAGGCTTACTTGTAGAGTATAAAGCAAATGATCAAAACAGAAGTGCAAGCGGCAGTGCTCTTTTCGCCTATGGCACAAACATCTAGGCAATGCTTTATAAATTGTGATATTTTCATACAGAAGGTCAACGGCTCAACCCCACGACAGATAGAGGAATGTGCTGGAAGCATACAAAATAGTATTCCTACTACAGAGAATGGAACACGAAAGACCACCAACGAAGAAATATTCGAGCTTTTAGAGACATATTCAATGCTTTGTCAAAGCCCTCGTCAACGTCCAATACCTCTAGAGTTAACAAGAGAGAGGCGACTCGAGTGCGTGTGGGTGACGAGACTACTACAATAGAATGACACGATGCCTTTGGCAATTCAGAGTACTTTGCAGAAGATACCAAGAATCAGTACTCACCAAGGTGGACAATGTCCATTGTGAGGCAATCCTTGATTCCATGCTTTATATGTTAACGGAGGAATCGAATGTCAGCCAGAGCAACAAGCGGGAAGAAATAGAAAATGGACAGGCTATGAAGACACAGAAGCCTACTGCCTGTAAAGCTCATGAATGTAGCTCTTCGAGAAAACGACAGGCATTAACGAGGAGAAAAAAGCCGATCATGTGGGCTGCATCACTGCCGGTGTCCAATGCCAAGACAGAATCACAGCAGGGAATTATGCAACCCAAGCTGAGGCGGAGAAAAAGGACAGGTGCTCTCAAGGTAAATGCAGCCAAGACGAGAAAGTCAATGCAAACGTTCCCAAAGAAAAGTTGCCTAAAATGTTCGTGCAAGAGCCCTCATTGCAAATTTTTATATCTAGGAAGATTTCACAGAGGCAGCGCAAGTTCAGCGAGGTCAATGCGTTCCAAGGCACGAGCCAAGAGCAAGCGTCGAAAGCATCGATGAAAAATCAAGTACAAGGAGATGCCCGAATGAAACTACAAGCAGTGGGTTGGGCCTCGTAGAAAACTAGTAATCTGTGGGTTAGTGTTACTCAGCGTCACGTGGCCTCTGTGGGGGCGCATAGGGGGTTGTTAAATTTGAATAGTATGATACAACCTGCTCAGGAATTTCAGTGAAAGCTAAGTCATTTTTTTTCGGGTTGGATGATGTTGGAAATTCTGTGCGGTGCTGACATAAAAATGGAGAAGAGTGGGGTCGAGGCAGGTCGAGTGGGCTGAGTTTTCGCTATGTTGAAATAAAGAAGAGGTTATCGGTCGGCTTAGTCATAGGGACGGCAGCTTGTCCTTTTATCAAGAAACCTGCCTCAGACAATCATGAGATACAGCCAGAGAAGCCACCACCGTACAACCATGGCCCAGCCACAAACCAATGGGCTGACCGAGTGCCTAAGACAATCGTCCAACAGCTGGCCAAGTACGTCGAAGTCGAACACAAGACGTGGGTCGCCATCCTTCCATGCGGGACCTTCGCATACAACACGGCCGTGCAGAAGAAGACGCACATGACGCCATACAAGTTGGCCTATGGACGGAACCCGGCAACGACCCCCGACGCCATGCTTCCAAACGTCGCTGACGAAGACAATCTCGCGGTCACGATCCACCTACAGCTTGCTGAAGAAGCTCGTCAAGTAAGCTGCCTGCGCATCGAGGATTAGTAGACGACCAGGGCGGAACCTGGAGGCGGCGATTCTCGCCGTTGATGTCCTCCTGGACAGCCTGTAGTTGAGGGATGTCCGAACTTCGAAGAGCTCGTCCGAACTCATAATGTGCAAACTTGAGCCCACCTTGAATGGGCACTGCCAGAGCATATATGATCAAGGGAGCAGGACTCTGCATTTAGTGCAGGACTGCGGAAAGAGAGGATCAAATCATTTAAATTCTGTGGTTGTGGGATATGTTCGGGTCTGCAATATTCTGAGCGGGACCAAGTGGTCGCTACTAAACTTGGAACTAACGGGAGGGTAGGTCCTCTTTTTTAATCTGGGAGGCCATGTGCGAGAATGAGGTGCATTTTGTGTGCGTTGGTCGAGATTGAAAAAGCGAGATGGCCTTTTTTCGTAGGAGACATGAAAACAAAAAAAATCGCTCAAGTTAGGCTTGTGCAAGAGCTTTTGCTTTTTCGGTGCCTGTAGATTCATTAATGCTTCTGAATATGTGACATGTGCCAACGTTTATCTTGACTGAAGTGGGCTACTGTGCTTTGGAGGGTCTGAAGTTTGTTCGAATGTGCGCAGCTAAGTGAACTCCCAAATAAGGGTGACTATGCTGTTTTGTGTGTCAACTACAGTCCTGTAGGCACGAAGTCTAGTAGACTTGTTAGATTACCTTTTCTTCCCCTCTAAAGAGATAAAAGAAGCATGCTGTGTTGTATCGGTTCAGTTTGCGCACATCGTGTTTTTTGGGTAAATACGCATGTATTGTTAAGCTCATTTATACACATGGCGCGATAATTTTATCGTTAAGTGCTCGAAAAGTAATATTGGAGACATTATCAGTGCCTGTTATTTCTCTGCTGTGTCGCTGGGCGTCAACGTGGGTGCATATAGGCGAAGCTTTGTTCAGAAGAGAATTTAGTTGCGAGTGTAGCAACTGTCGCGTCCCTTTTATTCCTCTTGTCCATATGCAAAACTGACTGTTACGAGATCACAAGGGTCGCATGTGGCACCATAGTTTTCCGCCACCATCGCTGCCTGTGTTTTCCGTAATCAGTGCTGCATGAAATAAAAAAAAAGACATTTACGTAAATAAAAATACCAAAGACGCAGTGGGATTCAAAGCTCGGGTTCCCTGCGTGCCAGCCCAGCACAACGAGCTTGGCACAAAAGGCCCGCGGGTTTGGCGGCAACGCGAACAATTTGAGTGTTTCGTTGTTTTCTTCGGAACGCTTTCCTGACGTGCCTCGCTGTACAGAAGGCGCGGGTTAAGCCAACCGCGCACTCGGTGCAGTTTAGTTTTGTATCACTTTGCTTGTCTCATTACGTCTTTTCGCTTCTCCAACAAAACTGGTATCCTTTCGAAATGCGTGTACATGTTCTATGGGTGACCTTTAGTTCGTCACCGTGCCGCGGTTGGTCCGTTTTAGAGGGTGGCCGACTATATAAACGCGCCGGATCGCTTTTCGAGAATTAGTGCTCCCCAAAGCAACTCCGGCAGCAGTCCGATATGAAGACCATTGTGAGTTGTCCGGCGCTGGGTCTGCCTACGCTACATGGATACATGCGGAGTCACTCAGCGTCGTCTGGTTTCATTTTTTTGTCGGATTTGTCGATTATTCTCGGTCCTTTTCCATCGCGATTTGTTTGGATGGTGAAGGGCATATTGCGCTACGATTATGCTAATATTAATTACACTTCAAACACAAATTTTCGAAGTACTATTAGGCGACGTAAGCCTGAACGTAGCTTGTGGACAGCAATAACTGTTTTGGTTACCCGAGGCAAAATAAGCTTGTCAGAAACTAGAGTTCCCTGCGAAGGCATATACTTTGTGCACTCACGTGAGTGGGCTCATCGCTAGATAAAATCTTCTTGAAAACTATGCATCATTTTTATGCATCAGTGTATTTTTTTATGAATGCACTTGCCACTACGATTCATCAGCAGTAATAATCACTCGGCTACAGATCTTAGTTTTCAATGGCTAAGTCTATGAGTGATCACAGCTTGATTATGACTTCTTACATTAAAAAAATTGGGGGTGAGGTGGCACCAGAAAAATGACTGAGGGAGCCTAAAGAATATATGCTAAGTAGCGCGTGGTAGTGGACGTCATTAACACCTGAAGTCGGAAGCAACTCGATAGCAGTTAGCAAAAAATATCGTGATAAACTTTGGAACCAGATAACGGTTAAGGTGTTTCCACTTGAGACACGTGCTTGTTTCCGTAATCATTTTCGCAGCTGTGCACCCTCGTCGTCCTGCTCGTGCTGGCTGCGGCCAATGCTGGCTACTACGGCTACGGCCACGGCTATGGTCATGGATACGGCCATGGAGGATACAGCCACGCCATCACTCACCACTATGACAACCAGAGAGCACACTACGGATACGGTGGATACGGCCACGGCTATGGCGGCTACGGTGGATACGGAGGCTACGGACATGGCTATGGAGGATATGGCGGCTATGGTGGCTACGGCCACGGCTACTATGGCTAGGCAACTGAACGTCTGACCGAAAATATGAACAAAGGACGACATGTGCGAGAGCAATAAACATCTGGTCTTCACCATGTCATGCTTGTTTGTTTTTACACATTCATGGTTATACATCCCAAGAAAAGTGATTGCCATTGAATTAGCTTATGCTTAATTTCCTGAAAAGACATGTTTGGCAATTATTTTTCTATAAATTATAAGACCTATCCGTACGAATTAGAACACATTTATTTTTGAGAGTGCACAACAAACATACCAGAGAGAACGTAGGAGGAGCGCAGTTCCAACGCTTGTCCACTGTATTTTTTGTTGTATTTTGATGTGCGCTGGGCAAGAGTGGGAGATTCTACGCTCTGGTGTATAAATGACTCCTGATTCCAGCAAAAGCCAGTCTGGACCCAGCTATTCTTAGCACCCTTCACTGCGTCACAGGCATTACCCACGCCCTAATTGTTCCATTCACTGGGCACTGAAAGCCGACGTAATCCTTTTGGAATCAGTTCTTGACTGGATTCTACGAGAAGGCACCTGCATGAGGGGGAGAGAGAAAATTAGGCGGGCTGGTGGGATTAAGAAGTTCGCAAGTATAACGTGGGAACAGGAAGCACAGGACCTGGTTGATTGGCAGAACAAGGGAGAGGCCTTTGCCTTGTAGTGGGCGTAGTCTGGCTGACGACGACGATGATGATGTTGATAATGGTGATGTATATATGATGTGGCCATGGTTTCTTGTTCGTCTTGTGGAAAAGTTTGAATGAAGGCATTTTGGAAACTTGCTCTTTATTTGACAATGCTGTAAAGCATTTTAACGTTTTAACGTCGATTGGGATGTCCCATAAGAGTTCTCATACAATGTTCTTTGTAAAAAATGTACTCAGTTCCATCTAGATAGGCTGTGTGCAATAATGACTGCCAAGTATCTTTAGATGAGTAAAACACGTTGTCGGTAGAGTTAATCAGCCCTTTCTGGTTCCATAGGGATTTCATCAAATGAATAGCGCTTACTAAATCTGTAAATAATGATCGTTTAACGACGTTGGCATTTCTTACCGTTTTTAAGATTTTCTTTATATTTCTGAATAAAGCCAACAGTACACCTTCTTGGGGTATCATTGTCAATTATTATACTAGGAGTCTTTGTCAAAACAGGATAATAAAATCAACCAGCCAAATAACGTCTTGCCTCAAGTCGCACAGCGAAAGAGTATTCGGCAATTTATGGCACTTAGTTGACGAAGTGAATACTGCTGGGGTAAACACTTGGTGTGTCGGACGTGGACAGCCACCGCGGCTCCGCTTCAGGCGTGGAATAAGTGGCGAGAGAACGACACGACTACGTTGGCCGCCGTCTCGTCTTCCTCTCTCGCTACAAAGTGAATACTGCTGGGGTAGCAAAGACATAAAATTCCACGGGTGTTTTGGCAAGCGTGTTATTGAAAGTAACAGTGGCCAAAATAGTTTAACTAGTTTTGGTACCAGTGTAAATGTGTGAGATCGTGCTAAAAGTTAACATCTCAAACAAATGCAGGATTTGTTAACAGATTAAAAAAATTTGTTTCGATCTGTCATATTTATATTTTTCACCAATTGTGCTCCGCAGCTTTCACCCCTAAATGACGCTTCCAGCCACCGAATTGTACGGAGGGTGGCCGGCGGGTGGTGGCTGTCGAGAAATTTGCGATCAATATTCACGCCAGTGTTTCAATAAACAAATGGCCGAAGCACGTGTGAAGAACCTGATCCGGGAGAAATAATTGAACTCAAAATCGTCGACGTTCTGCGCCCACCGCTATCAGATGAAAACGTCTAATTCTACATACTTCTTGAATGCTGCTGTCAGCTACCATGCTTATTTGGCTGCTACGCCTTCAAAGTTGGTACCATAGTATTCACCACTAGAAAGCATGGATACAAGAAAAATGATGGTATAATGAATAGTCTTGAAAAAGCGGTCGCAATAAATTAAAGTGGTGATTCGTTTAGGCAACGTCAGAAAAAAGCACAATTCAACGACTCTCTCGCGAGAGCGCAGGCGTCATATGTCTCAGAAAATAGGCAGAGAGCACTCGCTCAGTAGCAACCGTGAGGCGACGGAACATACTTTGTACTGCTAGAGAGGAGGTTGCTCTTCGCGGAACGAGGTTGGCTTTTATGCGGTAGAGGTAGCCGCAGCGTCCAGCCGATCCCTAGTACGAACGCAGAGCTGGAGAGAACAAGAGGGTGACTATTCGAAGCTGAGCATGCACATATGTAGAACCGACCTAGAAACAAACCTGCACAACCTAAATAAGGTATAGAAACAGCCTAGAAGCAACCAGATTAGCCTTATCAAAATCGCCCAGTTGAGCACTGTGTGGCCTGGTGTAAGCTCCACCAATTTTTATCGTCAATTCCTTCCAACACTTCTGGACATCACCTAAGCTGTACTCCGTCTAGTATAGGCTCGCGTTTGATCCGTTCAACTGCCAATACACGACATCATGTGGTTGTTGGCACCTTTCGTGTTCAAGCCGCGGCTGGTCGCCGCCAACGAGCATACAGCAATGCACTTCGTTCGTTAATTGACATCAGTATCATGAGACCTTTACTGTTTTCGCTTACGGACCTTTTTTTTATATACATCGCGCTGACGACAGTTGTCGCATTTTCAGTTCATGAGACATACCATGTTGCCGCCTTACTGCTGTGCAACATGCTTCGTCTTTATACGAGGTCTTCAAATAAATCTTTGACCTAGAGAAGACGTACGCAAGCTGTTTACACCATAAAAATCATAAGCATTATTCAGTACGATATTCTGTATAACGTTCCTTACTACGTTTGCACCAACAGGTAGCTCCGTGGAAAGGTATTTTTATACATATTGTTTACCTTTCGCGCCGGCTCTGGAAAGCATGTGTTCTACGTGAGATAGTCCGACTATTTTTTTTACTTTCTTGAAAATGGTATCCATTCAAGCCCTTCCAAGAGCGAGCAGCCCCCGTTGCTTGACGTACCTCCGATTCTTGAACCGGATTGGCCCGCACGAACTGGTCAGTATATAAGGAGGTCAGACTCCGTAGCTCCCGTATAACAGCTCGTGCTCTCGAGAACTACGCAGCATTTCGATATGAAGGCTCTTGTGAGTATTACTGCTTAGGCGTCGTGTTTTATTTGGACACGTTGCCGATGAACGAGAAAGCACAGAGTGGTCTAGGTTACTTCATCTTGTTGCACATGACAATCACTGTGATAATTGGAATTTCATTCTGGTCTGCCTTATACCGAAGCATAACAAGCTTCCTACGCGGAGCGAGCAAGGGTTAGAAGAAATAGAATTGTGCGTGCGTGTAGCAGCGACTCTTGAAACAGGAGTTTCGGGAGTAAATTTCTCAAAAGCGCTGGTGTTCGCTATGTACTCATCTTCTCTGTGCAGTTTAGAGCAGAGACTAAAGCGGAACACAGTTCAGGATTTGAGTGAGAAATTCTAATTTGATGCACTATCAGAACATATTTTGGACTCTTTGTTAAAAGTATTCAATGGACACGTGGTCCAAGTTAAAATTTTTTTGTGTGCATTGGAATATGTGATATTTTAGATAATTTCTCTTTTGTTAGCCTGGACAACCAAGTGATATTAAATGCTTTTTTCGCACTTACATTGAACGAGTACTTCAACACTGTTGCTGAGGAGTTTCGCAAAAAAATGCAACATTTCTTCAAAACACATGAAGTCTGAATCGACGGCCGTTCTCGCTCTGCAGCTGTGCATCCTCGTTGCCTTTGCTGTCCTGGCCATGGTGAGCGCTGGATACTATGGTGGCTACGGATACGGCTATGGCCATGGAGGCTACAGCCACGGAATCACACACCACTACGACAACCAGCGGGCACACTATGGCTACGGAGGCTACGGAGGCTATGGGGGCTATGGCCCAGGCTACGGGGGGTACGGCGGCTACGGCTATATCCATGGCTTCTACGGATAGGCTATTTCGTCCACTGACCTACAAGGGAAACATGAATGACGAGTGAAAACAAAATAAATGTTTCGTCTAATTCGTTGTTCTCGCTTGCTTATGAAGACAGTGCCTTCTACAACAGTCTGCGTTTCTTACCAATGCTTTTTCAAAACGAAAGTAACTGTAATATGACGATTATGTTCCTTAGAATTTCCATACCGGGTGCAAACTGAGAGCTATCACCAGCCCAGGCAAGCCTACTGCATCAATATTTTTTGCTATGCGGGTACCCAGCCTTAAACGAAGTCGGTGTCTTAAATACGGGTAATTTGTCAGCTTCTCAAACAATAAAAAATCACGCGTTCACCAATGTTGATGACTCCATGGTTTTCATGATGCACCGAAGTCAAGGTGGGCTTGTGTTATTCCTCTTAATAAAGTATACTTTGTTAAAAGCGATGATCTTCCACTGAATGAAAAACGTTGGCATCGCTGTTACACAGTGTGAAATGAAAAAAAAAGAAACAGAGTGCCGTAGATAGTGAGTCACAATTTTTCAATCAATCCTTTACATTCTTTTTAAAAGAAAAACAGCGCTTAGAAGGATACGAAGACGAGATAAACTCTGCGATACTTATAGTCAAGTTTGATTCCGCCTACGCGCCAATATACAAGAAGAATAGAGCAGAATCAGAAAAGGCAAGGCCGCGAGATATCATCGCTAATAATGGAACGTCATATGGTGGATATGCACCAGATTTAGCCAGGAGGTGTTCGAAATAGCGATGGAAACTGGGCCAAATATCGAGACATTTTTGTCAACATCCCTTCACTATTATCCCGCCGCACAAAAGTGTTACCCCTGTATTCAGAAACGCTCCTCGACTTGAATTCAGCCATTCACTTGACTGAGTGGAGCACTGCGCCACTGCTCGGCTGAAACTGACACTGCGCTTCTCAAGAATTGTAGCAGAATATTGCCGATATGCAGTGACTTGGTCTTCCAAGAGACGGCGCTCCTATCGACTTTTTCAAGTCAAGGTGAAGCATTGAGTGAAGGAACGTTCTGGAATACGGTGGTTAATCTAACATATAGCATATCAGGGCAATATCTTGCAGTATGAATATTTGCGGAGAAAGAAGTGGTAGAGGAAGGAAAGGCAGGCACGTTAACCATACGAGCATCCGGTTTGCTATCTTACACCGGGGAAGGGTATTGAGCGAGGAAGAGAGAGAGAGATAAAAAGAAGAGAACATAAATAAAACACGGGAGCCTAAACTAGACTGCTGTTTTTGACAATAGTGGACGCAGGACTTCACGTTACACTGCATCACGTTCCGCCGTAGATTGTGGTTCATGGTACCTACTGAAGGCTTGCAAGCACCGGACGTAGAACAACCAGTACGTGTAGTACAGCCTCAATGTGTGATGACTTCAGCCTTCTGAAGAACACTCCAAGTGTGTCTACCATTGATTGAAGAACTACCAGGATTGATTCGTCTTCCTGAGGCAGCTTGTCAGTCGGAGACCCAGGGTTTATACTCTTGCAGTGGTGCGCTGTGAATTCGCATGTGTTTGCAACTTCGGCAACGGAGGCCAAACTGCGTTGGTTGTGTCCATGGGATTGTCGGCGCTGAAGTTCGTCAGAAAAAGCGAATGCCTTTGCACCCGCAGTGCCAATTCGACGCCCGGCTTCACCATCTCCTTTTCCACCTGAATTGCAATCGGCTGGTATGAAGCTTAATGCAACAAAAGGCATGGTTTCTGCAGATTCCACTTGGCTTACATTGCCAAAGCCGCGGACATATATGCATGGGTATTTGGGTTTGTTAATTGCAAGGTAGCCTTTTCAAATAGTTCTTCATTGCCCTTTACCCCAGTTACTTTGAAACGTCATTACCTTGGTCATATTTGCTTTGTTTATCGCTTTCGTCACTCTGCTTGGACCTTTGGAAGGTTGACAGTATTGAATAAAACAAATAAAAAGAAGAAAACTAGAAAACATGCAAAGTGGTGTGGAACTTGATAAACCCTGCATTTAGCATCATGCTTGCCTTTTTTAGTTGCGATGGAGCTCTTTTTTCTTCAGGTGCACTGAAACCAACCGAACTCTATAGACTACTTCTCCTATCGAGAACGCGTGATTGGTGTTAGAAAACGTGGCCAATGATATACTTCATAGATATTTTATGACCAAAACGGTATTTGGATAGCTTCATATGTGTTAAAGTCAACGCAAGGGATATGAGCAAGGCGCGATGTCTTTTGTTGCGACATTACAACTTGGACCTTCGCATTGAAACACACACACACACAAGCACGCACTCCCACTTACTCACTTCCACTCACTCACTCACTCACTCACTCACTCACTCACTCACTTTCCACGGTCGCTTGTGAAATACTCCGACGGGCACAAGTGTTTTGATCCGCGGAGGTTGCTGAGAGGCTGCGGTGTTGCACGGCTAAGCTCCGAGACGGGGGCGGGGGGGGTAAACAACAAGAGGGAAGGCAGGGAGGTTAACCAGGCACATGCCCGTTTGCTACACCCTACGCTGGGGGAATAGGAAGGGGGCATAAAGATGAGAGAGAGAGAGAGGAAAGAGAGAGAAAGAGAGGAGAGAGAAAAAAAGGAGGATTGTCAGTCAATCAGCTGGCGCGTATACAGAGGGTGGCACTACACAAAAGTTAAAGTTGGTCACACAGGCCTGTAGTCCTCAAAAAGCACAAGAACAGCTTTGACTGCTTTTTGAGCCGACGAAAGGCGATGACGGTGTTCTAGTAGCATCATGCACAGAGAGTGGCCGATCGTCCAATTGGTCGCAATGCGTCCGAAAGCTTCCTGAAAGTCAATATTCAGAGAGCAAATCGAGGGCAATGGCATATCAGATTGTCGATGTGCCTCTTTAGTGCAGCAGACGTCGCATTCCGCATTGTCGGTCAATCCGATGAGGTTTCTATATGCTTTGTGAAGGGCAACCCCCAACCAAAGGCGACAAAGAAGCGAAGCTTCACGTCGACGAAGTCCGGATGGAGGGTCGAAGTTCCAGTCGAGGGGTTTATTGTTGGTATAGTCTCGTATGTCTTATGCTTGGGGTGTTCCACTCCTGCAGACTCAGACTACGTGCCAGGTGACGAGAGTTGCTGTGCAGCGGTTCAGTCCTTGACAAAGGAATCGGAAGGGTGGTGTTCTTCTTGGTGCGATGTGCGAGCCGCGTTGTCTGCGAAATCATTGCCACTGATCCCACAATGGCCAGGAAGCCACTGAAACTTGACCTCGTGGCCTGTTTCTGTGACGTGGTGAACGAGCTTGACAACTTCGTAAGTTAATTGTTCATGGCAACCTCGTCGAAGGACTGACTGCATGCTCTGTAGGGCTGGTTTTGAGTCGGAAAACACAGCCCATTTACTCGGTCTTTGGGATTTGATGTACTCTATGGCGCCACGCAAAGCCGCAAGTTCTGCCGCTGTGGACGTAGTGACGTGTGACAGCTTGATTCGCAGAGTGATTCCTCTAGCTGGAATCACCACCGCACCACCAGACGGGTGATCCACAGCTGGCCAAGGCGGCCTAATTTCGATGAAGTTTAAATATCAGAACACCCCATGGTCTACCTCATAATGATACCGTTGAGGCACACACAATTGTAGAATTTTATTCCATTTCCCCCGAATTCTTCACAATGTCGTATTCATGCTTTTTGTGAATTAAACATCTTGTTGGTACTAGTGTTTTCTCAGTCTTCATGCATGAGTGTTGATTCTGCTAAAGCAGTGCTTTGATAATGTTTTTAGATCTCGATCTGGTAGTATTGTAAATAGCAAACTTAAAAAAAGTTCATGTGACTGGTTAACTTCCAAAATTTAGGAATGGCTATTTTACACGCGGGCAACTACAAATATTAGGTTACCGAATAAGTTGAAATAATTGTGTTATTGCGAAGTTTATGAATTGTGCATAGAGTAAACATTCATCAAGTTTTTTTTGGTAATGCAGTGTGCGATGAATGAATGAGAGGGTTCAATATTTCGCAGTGGTGATTGTATTTGTAAGGAATTAGGATAAAATAAGGACACTAGTGCCTATGCTTCCCTGCCATACGAGGAGACACTATGAGGGCAAAACGTTTTTCCGAAATCTTCTATGACATCTCAAACTGCCCTTGTGTGTCACTATAATTTTAAATAAAAAAATTGCTCATCAAGTCGACGATGACGTTTTAGTATTTAGATTTCAAAGAAGTTTTTTTTAGCAAAACAAGGTGAGCTTCAGAACAAAGTGTTTCAGGGATATTTTTCGGTCCTAAAGATATCGCATATTAACTCGTCCCATTTCTGCAACGAAACCTTTAGTGGCTCATATAAACTGAGTAAGCATTTAGGATATACATTTAGGGGCGAAGCTTCTTAAGGTAGAGGCTTGCCCGTTGGCGTTGTTGTGTGCCGTAGCCACCACGGACGATGATGCTGATAACGATGAAGAACAACCACGTTCCAGACCACACACTCTCTTTCTGGTATCACGACACAGCCCATGCAATGCAGTCACTTTACGTCATGACGATGACGCTGATAACGCTGAAGATGATAACGATAGCGATCGTGGACAACGACGGGCTTGTACTGTATATCACGTCTCGAGATGCTCTACGATGCATTTCGTATGACGGCAAACAACCAACAACCACCGGGGGAACATGCCCACACCTCGTCTTCGCCAAACTTGAGGCTAGATGCGGTAGCACAAAGTAGTAAAATGAAGACAAAATGAAATTCACAACTCGACAAAAATACTAATAATGACAAATAAAACTGTATATAACTGTAGCCGCTTTGTCACTATTTACATGCGTGAGTGGTCAATGTCATGAGTGCGGTGATTTAAAGTAACACCAAACAATCCCTTTGCTGTGCCCTCTAATAATCATTGAGTTCGTAAGTATGCCGCGATTTTTTTTAAAAAGTAATTCTACATATCTCCTTGCTAATTCCTTTAAATATGATTCTTAATACGTCCTGGCTAATTAATACAATGCATGCATGTTAACTGGCTTGCACATTGTTACGAGAATCAGCCCGCTCGTGGATGTTTCCCTAAGCAATGTGGTACCTAAGTGAAGATGCAGAAGATGCTCCCAGAGCACGAAACTGGAAAGTAATGTTATCTTTGTTAGT
>WOVY01007400.1:0-46875 GCA_013436015.1 Rhipicephalus annulatus
TTCAAAATCAGCTGATGCAAGCGCGCTTGTTTCAAATCATCAGGTGCTCGCAAAAAAAAACAAAAAGTTCGGATACTTTTCTACCAAACCGTACACCACCAACATGATCTGCAGCGTTAATGTCCTCGTCCAACGAAGACCACCAGACGCGACTCCTAGCGATAGCCTTCATCTTGCTCATTCCAGGGTGCCCCTCATGAAGGAGTCACAACACTTCTTGCGGTAATGCTCTTGGGATTGACCACTCGTGATCCGATAAGTATAACAGTCTTCTGCACGTTCAATCAGAAGTTGTCGATCTGCGTAAAACCTGAGCTCAGAGTCACGTAGCTCAACTCCAGACCATAAGGCATTTCGTAGCTCGCTAAAGTTGGTTGGGTCCTTAGATGTAGTTTCCACGCCTACAATCGACCGTAGCCACGAGGATAAACAGCCTCCAGCATGAACACTTCCGCTGGCAGTTCGACAGGTTGAGCGTACACTGGTAGTGGTAGGCGACTCAAACCGTCCGCGTTGGCAATGCTTGCTCTCGGCCGGTACATGAGCTTGTAGTTATTCGATCATTCTAGCGACTATAGGCGGCGCAGCATAGGTCGAAATGGCGGACGAGACGGTGATGTCGCGAGAGTGCACGTCAGCATTGCAGAGCGTGAAGTCGCGTTCATTGGTTAATGAATACTGAGAGACTGAACTTGCGTCACAGTTTATCAACCGTGTGACAGCTTCAGAGCACGGCTACATGGCAACCGCGTGCATCGCTGTAATCACCGAATATGCACCAAGCATCAGAGCCTAATGCATGATGCGCGGTGAACGCATCTCAGGCACGCGCTTGTCCGGAGCAAGCAATCCAAGTAGTGGTTATGGTCCGTAATAGCCTCGAACTCCCCAGAGGTATAGTCGGATCTTGGTTACGCCAAACAGATACATCTGAGTTTTGCCTATGCACAAGTTATCCTTCACACCTTAAGCTTCTGTTCGCTTTTTAACCTGCTCAATTCACTCCATGTTATACCTTCTCGTGTAGGCTACCTTACATCTATTGATTAACTTCGAAAGCTCCACTAGCTCACTTTCGTCTATTGCATTTGGGGCTTTCATGGTTTGTCATTTCTTAACAAGATTTTTCGTCTGCCGAGATAGTTTACCAGTGTCCTGTCTAATGACTGTACCTCCTACTTCTGTTGCACACTCTTTTATGATACTGGTAAGATTGTCGGTCATTGAGAGAGAGAGAGAGAGAGAGGAGGGAGAATTTATTTACAGGAAGGTAGTTTATCGGTCATTGTGTCAACGCTAATGTCGGTTACCCTCGTTTAGAGCCTCGAGTCTATTCGGAAGCAAAACTCTGAATTCTGTACTTTCCCTCTCAATGCTAGTTATTAGCTTCTTGCGTATCAGTTTTTGTCTGTTTATTTAAATCTAGGTGGAATACGAGCTTTTAAACCATTCTATGGTCATTGCAATCGGATCTTGCTAACTACTTCTACATCCTGTACGATGCCTGGGTGCGCATACAAAAGTGAAGTCTATTTCTTATTTAGTTCACCCTTAGGACTTCGCCACATCCACTTACCGTTAGCACGTTTTCAGATGAAGTTATCAAGATCCGTAAATTATTACATTCTGCAAACTCTACTAATACATCCCCTTCGGATTTCTAGAGCCGATGCCATATTCCCTCACTGCGTGATTTCCTGCCTGTTTCTTGCCGATTTCGGCATTAAGGTAGCCCATCAGAATAGTATACCGTGGCTTTCTTTTTTCTTTCTTATCGGTTCAAGCTCTTATTAGTACATGAAAATACAGAACACTTGTTAGAATCATAGCCACTGGCTAGTAAGTGGTCTAATAAAATATACACTTAAAAGAACAGGTTCGGTTAAACAAAGCAGCGATTAAAAGCATACTTTAGTCATAACAAGAAAGAAAATGATGCAAAACATGGAAAGTAATCATACTGCCATTGCCCTAAGACCAGGTTTCCAAGGCAATAGCAATACCGCCGCAACATGGCGCAAATATGCGTGCAACATATTATTTCTATTCCCTACATCAAGTATAAATACATAGTGGTACATAACTTATATATGGCACTTTACTTATTAATGGCTGACATCTACGTCTCATAGAAGCGTTCAACCAAATTATCGTCATGGCTCGATGTAAGCGCGTAGGCCTGTACCCCCTTCATCTTGTACCTTTGGTTAATCCTTAATTATGATACTTTGCCACCCTCTCATTGATGATATAGTATTCCTCTATGTTGCCAGCGATAGTCTTGCATATAGAAACCCCACCCCTAAATCTTTTCTGTCAACTAATCAACAGTAACAAAAGACGTGTCCGTTCTTTAGCACTGTACAAGCCTCACATGTCCTCCTAACTTCACTGAGCCCTGTACGTTACATCCCATTGAACAACCTCTAATTCCTTGAATAGGCCAGCTAGACTAGCTTAATTAGATAGCATTCTATCATTGTAGGTAGCCAAGTTCAGATTCCAATGGCGGCCCGTTGGGACCCAGAGATTCTTAGCACCCTTCGCTGCGTCACGGGTCTGACTGCCGCCTTGGACAGTTGCTTAGGAGAAGTGTATTTACTAAAATGGGTATTTTGTTGCATACGCGACACAGAATCTTTTCTGAAAATCGTATGTGGTAGAATACTCGTATGTGGTATGTGGGCATCGGAGTCATCGGGATCGATTACCTTAAGCGACAGACTGAAAATAAACATCGGCAAATTAAAGAAGCTATAACTTTGAAATTATTGGTGTTGAGCTGAACTTGCATTTTGTTAAGTGTAGCCCACGAATTAATAGAGGCACATAAGCATTGAACGAATTTTCGAAGCCACACTAGTATCGACACATTTTTATTCCTAAAGTGCTCGACAGAGTTCACGGGCATTTCGCAGTCATTTTTGTACACCAATGCAAGAAATGGCATTCTGCTAGGGGGTAGGTGGGAATGAAAAAAAAAATGAAACAGCGCATCTTTGATATAGACGTTTCGATATTTTAAACAAACTGGCTCGCGCCGAACGGCCTACCCCAGCAGGACTTCCGGTGTGGCATTCCGGCAATGTTTTTTCAATGGTTCCGGCGGTGGTTTTCGTGGTGTGTTCAGTGTGCTGCTCTGTTATTTCTGGTACATTCCTTAGGATGAGTTTGCAGCAAAGTCTAAGCGGCTGCATGAATGGGCTCACTGCTCGCGTGGCCGATGGGCGCCGTGCAAAATATCCGTCGTGGCATTCCGATGCGCGCGGCCCCCTGCTCGGTGTTTGCCTCTGATAGGGGTCGCGCCTATACAAACAGAAAATACATAGACTGCAGGAGAAGTTTGTCAGTGAACTTAATTGGTCACTTCGTTCTGCATGGCAACAATGTCGATGTGGCTTTGAAGACGCGGACCGGGGAATCGACAGCGCACACCTGTCTTTTCTCTGTCTGCATCTTCAAAGCGCACCCACATCGTCGACACGCAGAAGAAGAGTCGCTCGATTCATTGCGGGAGTAGTTCAATTCAGCTTTTCGACTAAAACTGGAAACCTTCCTCCTGTTGAACCCCGAACATATTTGTGTTTTCGTCTAAGCATACAACCTCAGGATAAACGCTTATTTCTGCGCCTGTGACGGAATCATTAGCGATCCAGTGTTCATGTGACTTAAATTATAAAATGTGCTGATGTGATGACGTCAACTCTCACTGCAGGGTCACGCGAACTATTATGGTTTACTCACGAGTAAGCTATTCGTGAATCAAACTTTCAAGTTGAACCTACCTAAATTCACCGTACATGTTCACACCCAAAAAATACGGCGATGTTCATTAGCGGCAGAAAGACAGGCGATGAGTCATTTGCTCGCACAGATAAGAGCCCACTCACTGGCGTCGCTTTCAAAAAAAAATCAAATGCAACGACAACTAAGCGTGCACATTACGACGTACACTGTGCGGCGATTCATTAAGCGCGGGTACTTTGTGTCCCGTGTTGTTTCGAACAGTTCACATAATTGATATCACTCAAACTATAAAATAAACACCTTTGCGATGGATTTTCAGTGTTAGATTTCACGTTTTCCTGCCGATTTAAGTCGTCAGTACACTTATGTGCCCCGGGTGAAACACGACAATGACGGCCAGTAACCGGGCGCCTTCGACTAGTCTAAAGTCTGATTATCGACTGTATGCCTTTAGTCTGCGCTGAGCTTTACGTTGCCTTTGATGAAGTGCAGAAAAAACCTACGCGATTTTAGTGGGAATCCAGTTTTCTCACGTGATCGCTACAATTCAGGCGCTCTATTGTCATTGGTCAGAAAACAGAACGTTTTGACTAGCATATAAAAGTAATTTATGCACGTAGACTGCATCCTGGCTTGACACAGCTGTGCTCGAGTTGCCAGCACGACATCGAAATAATTTTTCCGCATATATCATCAGAACACAAGCAGCCGCGACCAGCAACAAACGCTAAAACCACGCAAAAACAAGAGAGAAACTGGAAGTTTCCAGGGGTGGTTTTACGGTGAACGCACAATGTTGCTAGAGACCGGCAGGCTTTGGCGAAACCATCTATAAGGTGGGTTAAGGGTATCATAGTGGAAATCCAGAAGAAGAAATGGACATGAGCCGGGCACGTAGAACATAGGCAGGGTAACTACTGGTCATTAAGGGTAACTGACTGGATTCCCAGAGAAGGCAAACGTATGAAGGGGTTACAGAAAGCTAGGAGGATCGATGAGATTAAAAAGTTCGCAGGTTACAACTTGGCCACCAAAAGCACAATAACGTGTTGATTGGCGGATCATAGGAGAGAAGCCTTTGCGCTGCAGTGGGCGTAGTTAGGCTGGTGATGATGATGATGAAGGTGCATGTGTCAAAATTTAGACAGACATAATATTTTTTTAAAAGTATATACGAATATCTCCGAAACTTAACAGCCACAATTAATCATTTGCGAAATGTTTATCACAAAGTAATTACAAATAAGTTAATAATACAACTTTAGTACATTAGTAAATTAGTTACTCTGATCTTTATTTCCCTGAGTGATGTCCGCCGCATCAAGACTCGAGCTCAAACACTACAAAAAATTTTGGGGCCCTTAAGATAGCAACTACGTAAATTTCGGGGGAAGCTTTCGCATATGGCTACATTCTGTGTAATGGGTATCATGCTTTAACAAGCAATTATGAGAGTGAAATGACTTCAAACATTTTGTACATCAACTTTCTATGCATACAATATGCACAGTAACATGTGTGCCTTTGGTAATGGGAGGCCGGCTTTGAGCCATGAAGTAATAATCGCATGTTTAGACGCCTGATGGCAATGAATGCTTGTGCCATGCAATATTACGACAATACTAGATGTTCTATTGTGAAGCCCATATACAGGACGCGCATGTTAATAAAGCACGAAAGTTGTTTTCACTGCATTTAAAGCACAGCAGTTATTTTTACTATATTTCCAAGCAGACGCGTGACTGTGGTTGAACACCTGCTTGCAACGCAAATGGGTTGGGTTCCATCCTCGCTCTGACCAGAAAAGTTTCATTATTTATTTTATTTACATCTTTCTCGATTTTTCCCTCAAGCACAAGATGATTTTTCGCTCACAACCAGCGACGCGCACACTGACAGCGACGTCGGAATTTTTTGTGAAACGAACACTTTAACAGAACACTTTAACGCAATTTCGTTAATATCTGTCAGGGACATATGTCTGCAAAACTTGTGAAGCTCACTCAGGCTCACAGATGACATATATTTTGAGCTTTGGACTCACTTGGACTCGGACCCTTGAAACTTTTACCGAGTCGGACTCACTCGGACTCATGCTCATGAAAATTTTCTTCAGCCGGAGTGACTCGGACTCAAAGTGACCAAAACATCACTCAGCCGCTTCCATGGCTTGGTTCATCATTCACGGCTCGGCCTGAGTGAGTCGGAGAGAGTCGACTCATGAGTTCGTCTGCCAAAAATTAGCCTCTTCGATCCTGATATCGATGCTCTTTAACACCAATATTTCACGTAATCGGTGCTTTTTTTGGTGTTGTTTGGCATAGCATATTCGATAAAGAGTTCCGAGGGCTTCCAGACCGGTAAGGTCATTTTTCTTAGAAGAGATGACTTCATGAGATATAATATGAAAAAATTTCCTAGAAGAGTTGGAGGGGGAAGATAACGACACCTCCACGTAATTCACATTTTTAAATAATAAATATTGAAATGGTGTGTGAACGACACTGCTTTGGAATACCTGTAACTAGACGTGAGTGCAAATGTGAATCCAGGTAAGGCTGATAAGTAGTGCTGAAGATCACTAGATAGTATTTTGAGTCAGCAAAAGCAAGTGATATTCACTCAGCCTCACTCAAGAAATATACTTTGCGCTTTGGGGACTGACTCGGACTCACATTCACGAAAATTTTACTCCCCCGGACTCACTCAGACTCAGACTGACAGCTTAATCAGAGTCTGAGTGAATCGGAGTCGCCTCATGATAAGTTCGCCAACCTATGGTCATGGACGAAACTTAAGATTGTGTACCTTATAAAAAGTATACACAACATATGCAGTTCATTTCATTTGTGAACGAGATATAGACTGCTAAGCAGCTCTTGCTTTATGCCATAAAGCATGGTCTCTTGTGTACAAAAAATGCTAAAATTTTTGTTTTTATTGTTTTGGTTCCTCGTGTATTGATGTGAGTGCAAAATTTAGTTCGGATCGGCGAATGACTGGCCCTACTTCTCATTTATCAATTTCAGGGACGAACCAACAACCGTAAGGTATATTATTATTAATATTAATGATATTACTTCATATTTAATAAATAAATCAAGGTTTTCTTTGCTTTACAAGAAACAACTTAAGCAGTGATGACTGCTCACTTTCCTTATTGCCAACACCTAATAAAGGCAATGGCAAGATAAAAACAAAGCATCGTTTAGGTGTGCATATACATGATATGCCTCTTATTACATATGTGCAGAATGTATTATCATTGAATATGTTCACGCGCTACTTCAGAATTTTCATGCCTTGAGTTAGCCCTCTCCAGATGCATGCTAAAGCTTTCAACTACCTTGGTGGTGCAGTCATTGTTTTTCGACTGCCGACTCGAGGTTCACGGTTTCGATCCGGCAGTCCCATTTCAGGTGAAATGCAAGAGGTCCATGTGCTGAGATCGAAATTTCCGGAACCCTCCCCTACGGCATTCCTTTGTCACATCACGGTTATGAAACGTAGAACCCCCGATATTATAAAGTATTATTACTAAGAGAAAAATGTTATGTGCCTCATTTAGCCCAAAATTGACCGTCGGCATTGTCTGCGTAAACACGAGTGATGCGAGAAATCCCCAATCAGTCATAACAACGTCACAAGTCGCCAGAGCTTACGACATCGTCCCGACGTCCCGCAGTACAGCGAGCTATGCAGTGGCTCATGTGCGCCTGCCAGCACAGTTAACAAAAGGCGCGACTCTCCAATCAAGACCGCACGTCTATTCCAAGCTGATTCTGCTCCCTTCTCTTGCATTACTAGTATCTCGTCACATGAACTGGCAGACTATTTGTAAGATGATTGGGTCTTTGAACTGCCTCATCGTCCTTGTACTCGGTGCCTGTGTTTTATACACCTCAACATTTCCATACAATATAGTAAAAACCAATGGACTAGTTAGCACGATGTCGTCTGAGATAGGTCAAAGTGACAGTTATTGAACAATAAAACACATGAAAAACTAATGAAGCATAGATGACATTACTTCAGTTTTCTTATTGTATACTGTACCAATTATAACGCAAGCACAACTTGATGTGGTTGAAAAAGCAACCAGTTAGTCGATGCCGAACCCGTATCCTTCAAAATATGCAATATACGTATCTTAGTATGATTCGTTACTGCGGAAGACAAATATCTAAGCACATTATCTTTCTTATTTTGTTCTAATTGCAAAGTGACTAGTGTAAATGGTAGTAAACTTGCAAGCTTATGTACCCCTTCCTGAGGCGTGTATAGAAGGGGCCGGGGGGGGGGGGGGGCGTCATTCTCTTTAATCATTTGAAAGAGCAGTGACACCAAATTTTTAACTCGAGATGTGACGTTCATTCAATTGCTTGGTACGCTAGTTTTTTTTTTTAGCAAAGTATGAATCGCGTCCGTTGCATAGAAGGTATTCTATTTTAAGCGCAAAGAGTGCCGAAAGCTCATTGGTGCATTCCCGGCCATGAGACATCGTCAGTATTTTGGTGTGTTCAGCAAGCTCCTAGGCCATGCCTCAGGGGCCGTTTGACAAAGTACGAGCAGCATTGATGTCGACAATTTCAATGTTGTCATCGTGTTGCCTCCATGTAGTACCATCTGCCTGGCTGCCTAGCGACGACTTCTTTTGCTTTGTTTCACTTGCTTCGTGCAGTGCGTTTGTGTAACTCCTGCGCTTTCGTTGTGCCGTTTCGGGCTATTCGACATGAAGTTGGGAGCGTTAATGTGAATATTTGAAGCTACGGTCATTGTAAACAAGTAATACGAGTGCAGCATTCATATGCCTTACCAGCCAGCATAACCTAGGCATGCATATTTAGCTGCCTTATCGCTGCTCGGTCCGGCGTCGATTTTCAGAATCACTGCTCAGAACATCCAACGAAAATATTATTCATCACACTACGAATCGCCGTAATACATTATTCGTCAGTGTTTTCATCGTCACTTGCAGATGCGAATTATGGTAGCGATGACAAGCGGGGTGGCGAAGACATGCCACACACGTGCGCCCCGAGCAGAGGAAATGTCAACTGAAGGCCGCATCACCATTTCGTGTGGCCTTGTGATAAGATGGAACGGGATCACTTGAGTTGACCGCTTGGCAGTGCTGAAAATTGATGGGTTTCGCAACCGTTTTGAACTGGGTTCGCTACTGGTCCTACTAATGAATAATACATATATTAATTCGTCCCTCTGTTGGATTACTAGTGCCAAATTGTTACTGTGGGATCGAAAACTACTCCTTGATGCATAAAACACGGCATGTGTAAAGTTGGTGCCACTGCTCCTATAAGAGCACTAGGTCTCCTCAGTACCTTTGCTCAGTTGTGGACCTGTACTGTCGTTGTGCAATGTGCAGCGGTAATAGGCCACAAAGTTTTTTTTTAGAATAATGCCTGATGTATTCCAATGTTGCATTCCAAGAAGTGTTTACTGCCCAGCTTTATTTTCTGAAAGCCGGTGCTCAATCTTCTTTTTTGGGGGGAGGGGCAGACAAATAGAAAGGGAAGAAGACCTGCCCCCCTCCCCTCTCAACACTTGCTATTTACACAAAACCCTGTACACGCCTATGAGCACGACATCACAACTTCATAGCCTGTGCCAACACTACAGAAAATTGGCTGAAAAAGGTATGAAAGATTAGAACAACAACAGTGACTTTTTCGTGGGACATGTATAGGGAACAGTCCCAAATAATAACCATATTTAAAACACTTAACAGTATGAAAATTTATTGCTCGTGATTACAATACCGACAAGGTTCATTTTATGCTGGAGATGCAAAATAATGAAACTTCTTAATAGTATTGCATTTCCCAGAGCATCAAGGAATCGATCAAGTTGAAGTAAGAAAGAGGAAAAATGAAACAACACTTGTTTCTACAAAATATTCCACTTACATAATTAGAAATACAAGACACCAGAGCCGATGTCACGATAATTGCGTGCTCATGTCACGCAATGTCGCAAGATGAAACAATCAACATGTCTCCGTTCAATAATGTGATTCTGCCTGAAAAACGTAAGTATGCAATTTTTACATACATACGGCCTGATAGCTGCAAAAGACGTGGACCGTTTCATGACAGTCAGAACCTCCACCAGTGACATGAGTGGGTAGCTGATACCATAAAAAAGTGAAAGTGATAATTGAATGAAGGTGCACTAGGTTTCACAACATCAACACTACCATCACAAACGTGGCAGACCAATAAGAATCTCCCGAGAATCGGACACACGTTGAGTGAAAATGAGTGGTGTCAGAACTAGATGGGAAAATATAATATCGGGCTTTCCTGCCACAATGAAATAGTGTAACTGTTCACAAAGTGAGCAAATGTCGTGCACACTTCACTTACAATCACAAAAATACAGCTTTAATTAGTGCATAAAACATAATGCGACATTAAAAAAGTAAAATAAGCCAGTAAGCTACGATTAGGAAAGATTGTGAACCATGAAGCAGCCTTGTAACGCCTTTGAAACTCAGATGAGTAAATGGTTATTGCACACACCACCCTCAAGTTAATAAAAAAAAGTGGGCTTCTTCCATGAAGCAACATCACAGTTCGAAAATCAAGAAGCTATACTGGATGTACATACAGAATTATAAATATTTATCAGAAATTACTCCACAACATATATAAAGTTATATGTAAATATTCTTCAAATTAAATCTGTTTTTTGGCTCATGGTCAATGTTTCATAATGTCTTCATGTTCTTGGTTTTCCAGGTTCAAAGTATTTTCGGTACAGTATAGAGCAAGACAAATTATTATGAAAGCCCTACTATAGCTGTAAATGAATTTAACTGGACCATTGTTGCTTTCTCAACAAGCAACAGGTTTACCTCCCTCTGCCACCCAGGTCAATGGCATGGCTATGCCACCAGTAAAAACAGAAAGGGAAAAAACCGTCCTTTGCTCACTTGTGTGTTCAAGCTCAATAAGCCACCAAAATAACTTAATAACGCGTCATTGCTATCGCAATGCACTTGTACATCCATGCGGACTCTTGACACACATTGTAAAATACTATATACAGGACAACAGGAATATACTCACACATCCATGTATTGAACACAATGAGATACTATAACAACTTTAAAATTTATTAAAACGAAAAAAAAAAACATGTGCACTTAATTGTACAACGTGAAAGACTTCAACCTGTGTTGATGGCAATAGAAAGGTCAGCTGCTGGTACAACGATACCATGCACTGAACCAAACCCCACCCCACCAAAATGTCATCACTGAGTAACAACAGTTTCTCTTGCAGTATAGCAATGCTAAATGTGATGTTGAACAAACAAACAACCAAAAAGCTGTTTTCCACAAACCACATCAAGCAAAATGAAACTATGTAACTAGATTGTTTGACTGCTCATGGACGGAGTACGGAATATAGGGGAGAGTGGAGGCTTGGGACGATTGGAGGAATAGGACGGTGTGTTCATCTCTCCTGCAGTGATCTTGAAAATTTTAGCCTAGAACTGATTAAATAGTAGAGTAAAACCTCGTTCATCCAGATCTCGTTAACTTGAAAATTCGATCAACTCAGACTCGCAGCGCTGTCCTGGCAAAACTGTGTGTATTTCAAGGTGTCAAATGCTTGTTAATTCAGAGGGAATCATTCGTGCACTAGTTAACTCGGACAACTCCAAACGAACAACTCCAGCAAAGTATGATCATGATGATAGTGAACGAGAGAGAAGTGGATAGGTGGCACTAGTAACCACCCGGCGGAATTGCTTGAGCCACTGGTGCATCCAGGTTCTACTAGATGTGGAACGGTCGACCGGACAGTCACGGACGGTTTGCGCTGCCACCACTACTACAGCTAGCACAGCTGCTCGCTACACCTATGCTGCTGGTTCCTCTGTGTTGTGACCGTGTGCACATTGCGTTCTCTGGCTGTGCTTGTGCGCGTTGCCACCAGCGTCGTGCTTCAAAGTGATGGCGACCATCACCAGAGTGAAGCAGCCACCAAAGCACCCGCTGTCATTGAAGAGCTGTGCGTTGGTTCTCGTGACAGCAATCCTGTGCACCATCCCCTGATGTGGTTGAAGAAGATTGTTCTAGCACATACTTTGATGATGAGGCACAGGAAATAACAACATTTTTTTATGAAATAAAGGTGTGCCTGGACCGAGTACATTTTTCTTTTGCTTTCATAGTCCATTTGATGATCCGAAATTCAGTTACCTTGGACATTTCCGTCGTCGTTCCTGTCAGATACCGGTTAACGAGGTTTTACTGTACTAACATACCGACTGTATAAATGTAATGACTGGTGCCTTTAGTGCATGGAGCTTTCTGTAACTGCAAATTGGGGTTTTCGCGTGCCCAAGGTAAGCTTTCACTATATGAATTGCATCACTCTCCAATTTACACCACCTTTTGGATTCCCATGCAAATTGTTCTCCGAAAACACACACGATTACTGGGCTTTTTAAAAAAATTTAGCCATTACGACTGAAGTTTACCCACTTGGCTTTATTTACGTTGAGAAACAAAGTTAGAGAGGAAGGGGAAAGTTGAGTTGAGGGAGGAACAGGACGGTGTCCAATTAATACTCTCTATCCTACCGTCACACTGCCTTACACAGCGCACAAAGAAAAAAGTGAAATTTTCCTACATGTACATTAGGAAAGCACACAAATGAAAAATTCATAGAGGTTAGCACAACAGCTCTCAAAAGGAGGGCAGTACAGTCAGGACGTGCCGCCACAGCCCATAAAAAATGGCATTGCTGAAGGATTGCTGTTCAAGTAGAAAGACACACTGGCCGTTGCCTTTGTTGAATCTGACATTGAAATGTCTGGTTTCAATTAGCCTCATAAATACATTCAAGTGACAAAAGGCTGTGTTCTTTTTTGTTAGTGTAATTTTTAAAAATTTGTGTTCATTACATTAGTACAGTGGCCAGCAGTAATGATGTCTCAGCATTCGTATGCAGTTCTTGTAAAATGAAGAACAGAGCTCTCGGTTCTACTTTGCTCCTGAGAAAAATATGGTGTCTTTACCTAGTACGAAAGTTGTGATGAAGCTTCCAGTGTCAAAACTATCAATACAGCAAAGTTTTTGCAACTCCATTTAATGTTTGATGTTGAACTATCCACTTATAATGATTCCTGAAGAGACTTGTCCCACTGTTTTACATATGTCCTATTCCTCCCTAGTGATGTCCCACTCCACCCACAATGATTTCCACGATTCCTGGTGCAGCTGTAAAAAAGTTAGTGATGGCTAAAATCTGCCCCACTCCACCCACAGAGGCAGGCGGAGTGGGACAGATTTCAGCCATCACTAACTTTTTTACAGCTACACCAGGAATCGTAACAACCATTGTGTCTCAAAAGCTTTGCAGCTTTGCTATACTTGTATTATTATGTATCAAACATTGTTCTGCATTCAACAAAACTAGAAATACAACTGTAAAAAGTGTCCCAATCCTGCTGACTCTCTCCTATTTAGTGTAAAGTTTGAACAGATGCTGCAAACATTCATAAGTTTTCTACGGACACAAAGAGAGCAACTCTTAAAGAGTTCCGTGTGACCAGCACATTGTCCACAATCAATAAACAATATATGATCAGCCTCTTATGATACATAAGTGAATATAAGCGTTACCAACATCATTTCAAAATATTTCAGCAGAACTTACTCAAGCAATTCCTTGTTCACAGCTGTACAATGACAGCTTGATTATTTTCCATACAAGAGGCAGCTTTAGAGGCCCTATGCCACCATGAAGGAGCAACAGCTGCTATACAAGTGCTGAGTTGGGGACACTGTGGCA
The DNA here is from genome assembly GCA_013436015.1 of Rhipicephalus annulatus. Lineage (NCBI taxonomy): Eukaryota > Metazoa > Arthropoda > Arachnida > Ixodida > Ixodidae > Rhipicephalus > Rhipicephalus annulatus. Next base: position 13,578 of record WOVY01007400.1, read on the forward strand.
CTTTTCTCTCTGGCAAAAGCATTCCCACTCCCAAGTGTGACATTGGTCGGCAGAAAGCACAAAACTGGCAATGCTCTGCCAGGTCTTTCAACTTTCCACAATATTGGAGCTCATGCTTTCACCCTCAATTTCAGCATACGGTGCTTCTCTTCTGAATCGGAAGTATAGGTACCTGATGAGAAAGAACAGAGAGAAATAAACTTTAAGCCACATCTGCTCAAGAGACAACCAGAGGTTCAAGCATGTGAAAAAAATCATCACAGTTGGAAAACAAAGTCTTCTCAGCAAGCAAAAGAGAGGCCATTAGTGAAATATCTACTTAACCTTGTACTAGTACTTTTAAAACCCCAGCATAGCAGATTTCTACGTTTTGTCAACAACAAACTTCTTTTTGCAGGGAGCTTGCCCTATCGAAAGCCCAGTGTATGCACTGAATAAATTAATTGCCATTCATCTCACTAGACAAAATGGAATCTTGGAGCATGATCAGCGTGAATGAAAGAGCCTTTACCACAGCAGACAAAAGATGAACACTAATTCCTACTAACAGTGAATGAATAAACTTTAGTTGAACCTACATTTTTCAGAGTATTGAAGGAAGCCCATAAATTAAATATGTGTACAAGCTTCTCGATAAAAGAAGGTAAGCATGCAGATAAGGACGCAAGAGTGAGGTCAGGACAACACAAACATTGCTTGTGTTATCCCAACTTTTTCATTATATTTGTGTTTGCATGCCTACCATCTTTCATCATGGATCCCTGCTAGCTAGCTCAGCTTTGTGCCATTCTATACAGCTTTTTGTGCCGCGACTGAAACTACTGTGTAGCATTACATGTAAGTATAAACAGCCCAATTTTATACTGCACTTCATCATGGGGTAATAGATGCTCCATACATCAACAGGAACAAGTCTCACAACAGCAGGCATTATAATGAATTAGATTCCAAATATTTACACCTCTATCTGCTTCTATACTTTCTTTCCTAAGCCTGTTACTTTGCACATGTTACTTAATCATAAGGTGTTAGTAGTTATGTTTTGTCTCAGAAGTACTGAGCTGGGTATCCCAGGCTTCGCTTTCATCGGCCCCAATATGTTTATACCACAACAATTTCAGCACTACAAAATCTGCTTCTGCCAAAAGTGTTAATTAATGGGAAGCTTTCATGTTCTTGGGCATACCATTTATGAACTTCAATACAGTATTATCAACAGCATTCACAACAATCATTGAAAAGCCAAGCAAGCAGCCCTTTAATATAGCTAAATGTTACTCACAGAACAATATAATTACTAGGATTATGCTCCTGTTTATGCTGTAGTGCGTACAGCAAACGTTATTCAGTATCTTGCACAGTGAAAGTTTGTAGCACATTGTTTCTTATGTATCTCGTTTACTGCATTCATGCTGTGTGATACTTGTTCTGACAGTTTGTGGACACATGCTATTAATAGACCTTTTCAACGGAGGCATCACCCTCCGCCTGGGCTGTTGCTCTGGAGTACAAAAGGTGACGTGGCAGCCTCGACAGTGCACTTGCGAAGCGAGAGGGAGGTCACGCATGTACACAACAGCCCAGAATAGCAGCAGCACCGAGGAAGTATTCGTTGACAAGGTGCATATCTGCTCTTCTTTTCTCACAGATACTCCCGTTTGCTTTTTTAACCCCTTTTGAATTACTACTCGTGAACTAGCTAGCTGGCAAACCAGCATTGTTACAATTTTGCAAGAGATTTTTGAAATTGAACTTACAGAAGTATTCCTATGGGGATGAGTTGCAGAGCTGCAGCAAATTCAAAACCAAAACCTTTAAAAAACTTTGATGTGGCTGGGTAGAGACCGTTGAAGAGCAATGATCCCGTGAACATTGCAAATGACTGCAGAGCACTCATCACAGCGAAAGCTTTGCCTAGAAACAAAAGAGCAAACATGCCATTGCATTTTTGTGTCTAACAAACAGCAAGAATAAAATCAACATGCAAATGATCAATTATAACTTTCTGCCGAAGTTTAAACAATCAGCTGCTCCTTGTCTGTATAGCAGCAACAAATTTACATTTCTGGTGACAGCCAGAGAACTACTAACTGATTTTTAGGGGCGAAGCTCCTTACACCATGGGTCGTACGTCCCATGTCATCGTTGCAATAGCCTGAAGCGTGGCAATTTGGGCTAGTTGTAGTGACATGACGATTGTTATAGTGCGAGAATATAACGACGACAAAGGGACAAGAACGCTCATCTTCTGCTTGTCCCTTTGTCATCGGTCTGTTCTCGCGCTATAACAATCAGAGTAGGCAGTTCTTAAAGTCATAAAATTGCATTGCATGTCAATAAGAACGGTGTCACAGCATATTTACGAAGCGAATGATGATGAGTGGGGCGAAGCATCCGTCAGCCCGTCCGTGCTTCCATCTGTGCTTCTGTCTCTCCATCCGGTGAGTTTGTCCGTCCGGTCGTTTGTCAGTGTGTCCATCCGTCCTTTCGTCTGGTCAGATGTTTTGCCCTACTCATCATCATTCATTCCATGGATATGCTGCAATTTTTTTATGTTAAGTATGACTATTAGTCCCAAACCAACTACATTAATTAAGGCGATCATATTTTCTTATGACATCGATATGTAATAAGAATTAAAATAAAATGACATATTCCTACCATAAAACATTGAATCGCTTCACACGTACCAAAGACAAATCAGACCTTTATGTAATATTAAATGTATATGTAACAGGCCTCATAAATAATCTGTGCATTTATTTAGCTGCCACAGGGACCTGATAAATGTATCTGGTAACATGCACACAAATAGCTTTAGCAATGTCCACATAAATTTTGAAACACAGTCAAATGTTAACAAAATAGTGCTTGGAACCAGTGGGCAATTAAATATAGAAAATTTCAATACTTCTCGGATATAGTCAAGCCGTTATCACAGTTAACACAATACAGTGTTCACAACAATGTTATTTCTTAGCACATGGTGAAAAGTTCACTAAATCAAGAAACACAGGTATAAAAATGGAAAAAAGTTTCTTGGCATTCACAGGCTCTAGAAAAAGTGTCAATCATGAGTGTATAGCCGATCGAACCTGTTGTTGCAAGCGTCGTAGCTTGCTCCTCAGAATAAGATCCCTTGTCTGATGCCTATACTGTCCCCGCAGCAACAAAGCTATGCAGTTTCATTGCTGTGTCATTCAAAATAGGCAATTATTACTTGTTATTCAGCATGTGTCAGAGCCTTGAGCAGAATGACCATGAAGATGGTGTGGAGTATCAATTGGTGAAGGTGAAGAGTAAATATAGCACTCAGTATTTCTATTCTGACTTACATTGAGGTGTGTAAATTTCATGCTTTAATCAAAGCCTATTCACAAAAATCTTTTTACTCATAATAGTGACAATTCAATCTTTGATTAAACCAAATTGAAAATTATTCTGCTAATTATTCAAAAGTTTGGTATGTTGCATAACCTCTTCAGTCCCTATGACCCCTTTGGAACCACCGCTTTGAGTAAGCACCCCGCCCCGGTGGTCTAGTAACTAAGGTACTCGGATGCTGACCCGCAGGTCGCAGGATCAAATCCTGGCTGTGGCGGCTGGATTTACGATGGAGGCAAAAATGCTGTAAGCCCGTGTGCTCAGATTTGGGTGTACGATAAAGAACCCCAGGTGGTCAAAATTCCTCGACCCTCCACTATGGCGTCTCTCATAATCATATGGTGGTTTTGGGACGTTAAACCCCCATATCAAATCAATCAAATCTTTGAGCAAACGTAGTCGATTCTGAAGCAAATATATTTCGCCTTAAACTTCAAACTTCTTGCATGAAAGGCATTACTTAGGCTCAACCAGATGGCACCTACTGTCGAGTGTCTATGACACACAGTGGGTTTGAAGATGACGCTTCCTAAAAACGTCAACTTGCACGTCCTCGCAGCACGTAATAGAACTTTCTGTAGTTTATTTTTACCCAGTATGTGTGACAGGCCTGCTGAATGGTCTACAGTGAAGTTGTAATCAATTTTTATGCATTATCTGTGCTTCAAATAGCAGTTATAGGTTGTTTACCTCAAAAATATGAATTTTATTCATTCACTCATCGGCCACCTAATAAACGTTTTGCCAGTTTCTTTTCATTGTTCCTCCAAAGTAACATTTTTTAGTAACTGTACTTCTAGTACGATATCTTTTCAAAATCAAGTAACCTTTTGCAGTGAATTCACATGCATCGACTGCACTACACACACAAACAACAAGCAAAGCTACATGCGAAACCGCATATCGTAGTTTCTTACATATACCCTGCAGAAAAGATAAAGCCGAATTTCTAGCTTAAGTCTGGGTGCACTTTGTAATCAAATAATGTGTGCCGGGCAGCCTCATCATGATCCTTCCTTCCAACGAACAGCAATGGCTGGGGAAAATAATGCAAGAGTGACAATGGTGGTTAAAATCAGAGGAAAACAAAATGTTTCCCAACATTGAGCGTAGTTAGTGAAGTCATTTCAGTTAAGGTATAAAATTAATTTGCATGACATGATTTGCAAGATTTGTAATTTGCATGAGGACCGACACGATAGAACCATCTAAATCTTTACACGAGATAAAGCGTAGGGTTCACACATGGGCAGGTTATATGTGAGAAAATACTGTATATGTGTACGTTGTGTACAGATTTTATTCAATATTAGTGCAAAGTCCTTTTGTCTTGTCATTCATTTTTGTTGATTATAAACTACACAGGAAGTGGCCTTGGCAGGCCGCTTGCTATGATGTTAATGCAACTTTGCTACAGCTGGTGAATTTTAGTCATGTTGCTAATGTCTAAATGTGATCATGAGTTAGTCCTGAAGATGCTCAGTTATCCATGAATCTCTATCATATACTTCGATCATCTAGCTTTCATAGGGAAAACCAAGCCTAACTTAGTCATTTAAGAAGTGGGCAAGCATTTTTCATTTTCTACATTCTACAATTTTTTGTTAAACTATAGAGTTTGGCAACACAAGTAAAGCTAAGCATAAATATTTCAAAACTTACCCAGAAATGTATCAAAACTTACTAACCTTTTTCATCGACAGCTACGATCTTTGACAGCAATGCACGAATCGAAGGGCTTGTAAACTCACTGAAGACGAAAAGCACCGGAACTGTGAGAAGAAAAATTAATACAATATTTCTCATATCGATTTGTCACAAACATGCAAAGCTCAGTTCTTTCAAAACACTTTTAGAGGGATGAGCAAAAAACACAAATAGAAGAATGGAAGTGAGAACAATAAATTCAAGAACACTTAATATTCTACATTCGAAAGAATGTTACCTTGCATACTTTGCTGACAATAAAATATTAATATAAGATCAGAGCAGTGAGGAATCTTCAAAGGTGGTAGCAATGATGTATTACTACTGCTTGGCATGTATTTCTGCCATAACTATTTTCATACATCAAAATAAATAGCAACTATTTATATCACCATTTAAGTAACAGAGTCAAAACTGAGTGTAAATTCAAGAAAAATGCAGGAAGTGCTCAATGAATTATTAAACTAATAATTTTAATCACACAATAATACATGACCCTCATGTATGTTTTATGCAATATTGTTCTTTGTTATTTCCCGTACAAACTCACTGACTCTGAATAATGCCTTAGGAAAAAATAGATTCACTCACTGAAGTACACCATAGATGTTTTTGAGCACAGGCCAAGCCACAAGAGACCCAAGAACCTTGACAGTGATCCTAGGAGGCCAGCAAATGCGTCAGAAATATTCAAGAAGCGGTAAGCCAAAGGCAGCACCACCAGAAGGGCTACACCTTCCACTGCAATATTGACTCCCTGCAGGAAACTGTAATGACTTGCTGTCCAGCGTAGTGGCTCATCGGTCAAGAAGGTGTACGTCAAATAGATCTGGGCTGCAGACCGAGAGAGAAGCAAGTTCGCTATTAGCTTCCCAATGTTTTGAGCAATGTCACCCTAAAAACCAGAGCACAGGCTTTTATTATTTAATAAAACAACTATGCTTTGAAGCATTGTTACTTTTTCGAGTGTAACTATTAAAATAATGTGCCAGAACAGCTTCCTAAAGACAAGCTTGAAACGGAATATATAGGCTATTTACACAGCGATGCAAAATTTTAGACATGAAGATTACATTACAAGTAAAGTCAGACACCCTAGTAATATGCAAAACTGCAATCAAAGTTATGTACCATACATTAGTAACAATACGTTTTGAAAGGCTTGAGTTTACTTCAAGTACATGCCACTCAGTTATAAGAACTTCCACTACTATTACAAACAAATGCTTATGTTACATAAAGAAATCAAAATAGTTCATTTCAAGCAATTTGTTGAGATGGTGAGGTCACAATATTTCAACATAAGAATACTTCCACAAAGCTACTTTAATGTGACATATGAAGACAAAAACTGCTAAACAAGCAAAAGAACAGAATCCTATGAGATGGCATATAAAATGCTTGTCAGTACTGCTTGCACTGCTTCATTGGCTGCCAAAATATCCCAAATGAAGTGATAAGAAAAGTGCTTGCCTGCTAGGCCATAGAACATCGCAAAAGCAGCAAGAAGCAGCAGTATGATATGGCCTCTGTTCCCATGGTCTCCTGCAGCCTGAACACAGTCATTGCCATGTCCTTCACATGCCGAAAAGAGAATATTCCAGGATGCTCCACTCCGCTGTCAATGCTTGTTTCTGTGGGCACCTTTGTCACGGATGACAAGCAAGACATAGAAGACGGCAACAGCATAGATGAAGAGTTCAACCAGGAAGATCACTTCATAAGTACTTGACTTGAGCAGGCCTCCAACAAGGTACATTCCAAACGCTCCTCCAGTGAAATTCATGGCTTCAAGTATTGAAATTCGTCGACTGCGAGACTGGAAAGGTGTCACATCGGTCAGGTAGCCAAAGCAGCTGGATATTATTCCCAAACTTCCAGTAGATATGCCAATTAGTACGGCACTGATCATGACAAAAGACACACTGCTATCGAGGAAGTGTGAGAGGAAAATGAAGTTTAGCACGCTTGCCATCCCGCCGATAAGGGGAACAAGCATGGGCCGCTTGCGACCAAAGCGGTCATTCCATGATCCAACCCACATACCACAGATCAGAGTCAGCACAGACATTGTTCCATAGTAGAAAGCAATCCACAGGGAGGCTTCGGCTTTGATGTCGGTACGCGTCTGGTTTTGGGCCGAGTGACAGTCCGCAACATTGGTTGTGTTGAGGTGCCTGAAGCAGCACTTGGTGTTTATAATATCTTGAACGGCACTCATCTCCAGATGCATGGTGGCAAAGAATAAAAACACCACTGGTTCCACTGTGATCTGTAGACCCATTTTGATCTGCAACATTAATTTGATAACAATGAGTTAACTAGAAATTATTGTCTCTTTAAACTTGTGCAAATTGTGCTTTTAAAAAGAAAAAAAAAAAACCTTAGAAAAGCTCTGGTGAATACAAAACTTTCAGCATATAGTCCACTTGTACATTCACAACTTGAATATGTAACAGTTGTATGGGATCCTCACACCAAAAAGGACATTAAGAATTTGAAGCATGTGCAAAGGAAGACTGTAAGATTTATTTTTGGAAAATATAGAAGAGATCATTCCCCACTACAAATAATGTTAACCAATAAAATAAGTTCACTTTAACATCGCTGCAAACTCAGTTGTCTACTGTTTTTGCACACCACCCTAAAATGGGAAACTGAGCTTCAGTTGCCCCATTACTTAGCACCCCTAAAAACATGGTTGACTAGGCACAGATGCAATTCTTCCCTTACACACCAATATTTACCAAATGAAATGTCAAAAGAACAACTTTTTTCCATGCTCCATAGCAAAATGGAATTCCCTACCCCTCCATGTTATACAGTCAAGGAACCTTACAAAAGAATAAAAAAACATTTTTTTCAAAATTCTGTATAATTTAAGCAGCATTTCAAACTTTTCTTGCAATTATGGCAAGTATCCCGTGCTGTGTGCAGTGCCCTGCTATTGCCTGAAAAGTTTTTTTTTTTGAATATCTTTCCATTTTTTTGTTACTGTTTTGCAAAACAAGCATTTCTTTCTTTTATGGCTTATAGTATACGGCGTTTTTTGATGGCTTATAGTAAATGTTGTATCCTTTTTATGTAGAGGTCATTCTTCTTCTTGCAATTTAGTCTCTTGTGAATACATTGTATTGCCCCTGCTGCACGGGCCAGCATATAGGCCAGTAGTATCAATAAATAAGCAAGTAAAAAGCCAAAAACTTCTCACAGTGTAGACTATTAGTGACAGTCAAGACATCGCACCTAAACATGTTCATTGCCGATAAACACTGCATGTAAACAGCTTCTCAATCCGGATTTCACATTCATAACATTTATTATAATAAATTACCGTTACCCTCATACCAAAAAATGAAGTTACATAAGAGAGACAGTGCTGTCTCTTAAACGGTTGCCTCTCTTTCTCTCTACAGTTACGCGACATTCACAGCATCGCTCGAGAAACCCAAGCAAAATACGTTATTTTCATTCGAACGAAGTACACAAGTGTGGCCATTCTTCAAGCAGTTCTTTATATTTTATCATCCCCGCAAACACAGTGACAATGAGCGCATCTGTGACATGACATCCCCGGCGAAAGAATGGGCATGTGCACTTGACTGCACATTTCATGACCCGCGACCTCCTCAAATCCGGTTTCAGTTTACAACTTCGCACGTCTTCCACGCTCCCGTAGCCGGCCGTTCGACCTAGTTTCCGCCCTTTCGTTTTCTTGCACTCAGCCCTCGGCAAGATGTGAAGATCAAAAACAATTACCCGCGCGTATGTTCCTGCGTTGTCCAAAAAGCCGACTACCCTGACACACCGCAATCACCTGAAGTGACGGGGCAGTTTGCACTATCTGCAGTGTGCACTATCTTTACTAAACCGAGATACAGGAGTTGTAGCGTCGGGATCAAAAACATGCTTGTCAAACGCACCGAGCGACACATGCATCGGCCTTGTCGTCGACACGAAAAAAAAAAAAATGCGAGCGGTACCTTCGTTCTAGCGCTCGTGGGGCGCTTTCTGCACAACTTTATGTTTTTCGTGCCGAGTGAGATGAATGCGAACATAACGAGCGCCACTCACCGTTATAGCTGAAGGTAGCGGTCTTCAGAGAGCGATGTATCACAGCTGGAACCGCGAGAACCTGCGGACGTGCGCAAGCCGGGAAGTCGCTACGCAACACAGTACCGACTGTCACCACTTAAAAAATGTTGGCGCTGCGTTCGCCATTTCAGTTTCAGTTCCTTTTTCGTTGGGCTTCTTGAGTTAGTATTACTGGTATTACTTTGCATTTATATACGAGCTTAAGTAAGTTTAGTATTAATGCTACTTCCGAGCAAATGCATTACTGAATATATCTGTTGAGGTGTGCTAAAGAATTCACCCTGAAATTATGGCCATGCAACAATACCACACAATTTAATCTCTGAGGCCATGCTGGAAGTTTTTAGCATTGCAACTTTATCGGTAGGCGGCGCGCTAGGCGTATTTCGTCCATAGTAACCGGGAAATACGAATGTCATAATTGGTAAGTCTCGCAACTGGTGAATTCGTTGCACATTGCTCGTGTAATTCGCATTCTTTAGGCGTGCGTTAGCACGTGACCCTTTTGATATTTTTTTTACTACTGCCAATAGGCAATATTTTTTTTTTTACAGATTATAAGCCTACTTCAGGAAAACATGAAAGCTTCAGATGGTCAAAAATAGTTCAACAGCCACATTCCCTGTCGACAGAATTCACCTTCGATAATTCAGCAAGCAATGTTTATAAAAACCTGCGAATAAACGCGAGCTTCCTCAAAGGGGTCCTCCCTAAAGAGGTCTTATACAAAAACTTGCCCCTTCAAGTTTTTCATTTCAACAAGTATCTTCATATCGCTCCATGGTTATTGCAGAAAAAAAAAAACTTGAAGATTAACGCAGATACAAACTAAACTCAGTGAACTTGATTATTCAAGAAAGAAAAAAATTGGACAACAAATATTGGCATAACTTTCGTAGTCGCTCACCCAGTAACTTGTCATGCTGGTTCACATCAAAACGCGGCTTACGGCTTGCGAAACGTTAGCGGAATCTTTCTGCGCATCGTGTCACTGCTACGACAAGCCAGCGCTGCTGCTTTTAGCGGCATCATTACCACCACGTGGGCCATTTCACCGACAGCAGAAAAGTAGAGCGATTTCACTTAATCACACCGCTAGGCTGGCAACACAGTGAAGCTGGGAGATTCGCCATAGATATATTAATGGGCTTCATTGTGTGTATCCTGCACTTTACTCTCAATTTATTTCGGAGTCCAGCCCTTGGCTTTCAACTGCACTAACTTGGCACCGAAAATGAAATCGAGATGTCATTTCCATAAATATATAATCTGTACATAACTTGAAAGTGATGTCAGTTCCCGTCTTCCGTCCACAATTACCGGTCACACGGAGCACTTGTGCACTGTGTGCAGTGGCTGATAATGAAGAATTATAGTCGAGCCATTAGTCATATTGTTTTCATGAAAATAAGAGCCTTTTTTTATGATAATGTGAATGCGAAATGAGATTTTTTGAAAAAGTAATTTAGTAGGACACTGGGACTTCAGATTCTTCCATAGAACAACAACAAGAAATTTAATAGACGCAGATCTTGCAAATACATCATTATTTAAAACCTTTGTACCACAGGTGCAACGATAGGGGCAGTTTTTGTCTGAATGTTTTATTCCCCCAAAATTTCACTGAAGGACTCCCGACCTAGCTGTCACAAACGTCGTCTTTCACTTACGCTATATTGATAGCACCACTGGTACTGCACTGTAGTGCTTGCTTTCGTTGTAAAAGTAGACATCATATGCGACCAGCAAAAGTAACGAGTACCTGGCTTTTTAGATGCGGAAGCATCTTATACTCGCGCCTTGTAGTGCGCCGTCCGCGCCGTCCGCACCGCTTCTCGAACATTCGACAGCTGACGCGCGTGCATGCGCCGTCGCGCCGTCGCCCACCATCTGTGCCGCGCGCGCTTCTCCTTCGAGAACATTCGACAGCTGACAGCGCATGCGCCGTCGCGCCGTCGCCATCTGTGCCGCGCGCGCGCTTCTCCTTCGAGAACATTCGACAGCTGACAGTGCATGCGCCGTCGCGCTGTATATATACTCAAGGTCGGCGCTCGCTCGCTCAGTTGCCGCTCGTCGGTTGGTTTGTATGGCGCGTCGACGTCCAAGGTCGCGGTGAAATGAATTCCAACGAATCCACAAACACAATGATCGACGTCCCTTCGACCAGCGCCGCCCTTTCGCATACGTGTGTACGTGTTCACTCATTTAACACCCCCTCCTACAACCACGTTAACCAATTTAGCCATCGACCCAAGTAAGTAGCAATTTAACACCCCATTTCACAACCACGTTAAGCAATTTAGCCATCGACCCAAGTAAGTCGCACTTTAACACCCCGTTAACCAATTATATGCTCCGCATCCTCCTCAGTGTTCCCCCGAGGGAAGCTGCGGGCAATCTTTTAATGCTTCTCCTTACTTATTATTTCATGTTCCTCCGTGCTGCTCTTTGTTTGTTCTTATTTTTCTTGCATATGAAGTACATTCTTTGCCTAAGGTCTGATAGGCCAAATTTAAGCATAGTAAATGGGAACCATTTCCTTGCGAACTTCAGCGACTATGAGCGTATCTATCTATCTATCTATCTATCTATCTATCTATCTATCTATCTATCTATCTATCTATCTATCTATCTATCTATCTATCTATCTATATATCTATCTATCTATCTATCTATCTATCTATCTATCCGTCCGTCCGTCCGTCCGTCCGTCCGTCCATCTGTCTGTCTATCTGTCCGTCTATCTGTCCGTCTGTCTGTCCGTCTGTCCGTCCGTCTGTCCGTCTATCTGTCCGTCTGTCCGTCCATTCGTCTGTCCGTCCGTCTGTCTGTCCATCCGTTCCGTCTGTCCGTCTGTCTGTCCGTCCATCCGTTCGTCCGTCTGTCTGTCCGCCTGTCCGTTTATCTGATTGATTGATATGTGGCGTTTAACGTCCCAATGTCCGTTTATCTGTCTGTCCGCCTACGTGTGGCTGTTCTCGTGATCTGCCCTATTAGAGTGAACCGAAATTAGTATGGGAATGTATCTGATTGTTTGTCGAATACGACTCACTGGACACGACAGGAATAATGTCACAATTCCAGTGCGAACATCGTCAAAACCTTTCGACAAGACAGTGGCACATACCAGTGGGCGGGTATGTGCCGCTCATGCGGGCAGTGCCACAGGCGATTCACACTTATACCCCTGTCACACGGCCACCACCAAACTCCGTTGAACACCGTCAACGTAAATCTACCCTAGGGGGTTTGACGGAGAAGGAGTTGTGGCAGTGTAACACGGCAATGACAAGGTTGTAACAGTTGCCGCGAGGGACTCAGCTGGCGCTGTTTGATTTTCGGAAAAGTATTCTAATTTGATCCCTATTGACTTTTTGAGAATCCTCGTTATGCGGTTTTTACAAAAAAGTACTATTAAGTAGGTATGCGACTAACAAACCATTAAAAGTAATTTCAAATAAAAACGCATTTGCTAAATGTAGCAATGCTGCTAGTGACACTGGCCACATTGTGCTTTTAGTTGTTTTGTTGCCTGTGTACATGCCCGGTACGAAAGTTCTTATGCTTCCTTGCCTCGTGAGCGCACATTTTGTGTTCTTCAGCCATGAGTGACACAGCGGACGACGTGAGGAAGTGGTGTGATATTGCGCTGGTAATGACGTTGATCGGCTGGCGCCGGCCGGCCCGGCTCGCGAGGCACGGTGTGTAGGGCATCGGTGTTGAGAGTAAGTGAACTCTGGCGGGCGTAAATATTGTAAACAAACACGCGTTGTGAATGAGTACTACAACGAAAGAACGTTTAATATTGCTAAAACGTATTATTCTTTCACTGCGGCCACTTAGTGCTCGTAATTTTTCTCTGACCTGTAGACTGCTGAGGACGAGAGTACCTCGTTTCGCTGCGAAGGGAGATCGTTGAACGTCCTTTGCGAAATGCTCCGTTCACCTTCGTTTGCGTAAGGGTGGCCGTGTGACACCGACCGCATCTTCGTTGTCGTGAAGACGAGGGAGTTAAACGGTCTTCACGGGTGCCCGTGTGACAGGGGTATAAGTATCTTTCCTGTAACGTCGAAAACACACGTGGGTAATTTTAACGCGTTAGCGTTAAAACCCCAGCAGGAATCAAACTCAAACATTCTGCATGGCAATCAATTGAGTATTTTACCACAGAGCCATGCCAGGTCTCAGCACTAACTTTTCAAATAGAACCTAATGCTCGTGAAACATCAGTTCTCGTTGGTTTGCTGTCTATTCAATTGAATAAACTTTATATATGTGCTCCTATGATACAGCCGTCACGTCGGGTTAACGCCAATTGTAGTTAGGTGCCATCCACTCAAGTTGATATACGTGGCAGTGTCCAGGGCTACCATTCTCGTAAGCACCAGCGCTTCAGATCAGCTTTCAGCTTCTGGTGTTGCTAATATCCATCTTGCTGATGGCATTGCTACGCCACTCTAAACAACTGGTTATATAAAACACACTTTTTAACGCATGTATGTGCATGCACTTTTACATATCTTAAGCACCACATCGTGACATTTCGTTTAATAAAAAGATACAACACAGTCACTTTCCATGAGTGTGCTTCGCATAACATCGATTGCGAAGGTACGTGGGATATATTTTTTAGTTGATTAGTGGGGAGTAGTGAGATTCAGCTAATGATGCCTATGGATCAGGGACATGAAAGTCGCGACCGAGAGTAACTTCGCCATTTTCGGACATAAGTGACGCCAGTGAAGCACAAATTATGACAACAAACATAATGAAAACGGGCAAATGGGAAATGCCGGATCAATTAGTTGTGCAACTGACAAGCGAGATTATAAGTATGCTAGTATATGACATCCACGTTTAGCGCGAGGGATGAAAGAAAGAGCTCAGAAGAGAGAGAAAAAACATAGCGACTGCTCGCTTTATGCACTGTCCTATTACACTTTCCTTCGACTTCCTTATTTCCTTCATTGCCGCATGTGGTTACAAATAAATCGTACCCGGCCAAGTCACGTTTAACTACGCCAACCCGGGGCTTTATTTTTATTGGGGCACTTCGAGTCACGTTGCAGAGCTGATACATTAAGCTGTGAGACACTACCTGTTGCTCAAATCACTGGTTTGTTCGTAAATGGGAAGACGTTTTAGCTACAGGAGCGTGAAGAAGTCTACTGCCACCTCTTTATTTATTTATTTATTTATTTATTTATTTATTTATTTATTTATTTATTTATTTATTTATTTATTTATTATATACTTATTTATTTTTTTATTTATTTGTTCATTTCTCTCTCCTCCCCCATCCCTTTCTTACTTTCAGCGTTACAATCGCACTGTGCAACAAAGACGGCAACGTGCACCAGCTGTTAATTGGAACGTGAGATGTTCGGTGCAGAATATACCAAAGCCTCACGGCTTCAGTGCCGTGCATAAGCACTACCTGCAGAGCGCAGAAGACTGTGTCACCAGTCATAAGGCCACATCATCATATTGAACATAACCCATGTCATATAGGGGAAAGAACAATATTATTGTGAGTAATTTCAGCTTATTCAATTTTAGGTAGATGCACTGTGTCATTAACTGAAGTGAGCGGTCTACAACGTTCATGTTTCAGGAGTGGGAGTCTAGTGGAACATTCAGTGTCAAGGACGTCAAGGGTTACGGAGGTCGCACACGCTCATCCAAGCGTGGCCGATGCGCTTCGACAGCGTCTTGAAACGGGCCATCACCCGTGAGACGTCTTACCTCATATATATATATATATAGATATATATATATATATATATATATATATATATAATATATATATATATATATATATATCTATATATATATATATCTATATAATATAGTATATATATATATATATATATATATATATATATATATATATATAGAGCGCCTACTCGAGAAACTCAGTCAGTTAACGCTACCATGAGAGGTGTAGTCTTCGCATTCACCCGTGGAGTGAGGTGAAGCCGGGCATTGAGGATGGAGAGTGACGTACACAAAATACACAAACAAATGTTAATTGGTAGCCACAATCAAGCCAAGGAAAGTGCGAGGGGGGATTCTCGTTACAGCAATTATGACGTTAAGTGTGAACGTGGACGACAAGACAACTTTCCATCAGCAGAGACCGAACCTACTGCCTTCGAATAACGCGCCTGTTGCGATATCAATGCAAAAATCAAGGTCTCAAATACTTTGCCTCTAAGACGAAACAAACGTGTCGATAGTGTGATGCGTGCTTGCGCAAGGTGAATTTATTCAAGCCGTATACTACATGTCTTGAACAAACGCCACTTTCTGTTTTTTCTTTCTTTCTTTCCTTCTTCTTTTCCTTCTTTCTTTCCTTCTTCCTTCCTTTCCTTCTTTCTTTCCTTCTTTCTTTCTTTTCTTCTTTTTTCTTCTTTTTCCTTTTCTTTCCTTCTTTCTTTCTATCCTTCTTTTCTTTCTTTTTTCTAGTCGCGCGAATGCCGGAAATACCAAGTGAACGCACAACCGGTGCACCTCTATCCACGAAGCGCACGAGTTTTCATGTAGCTTCTTGTATGACACGCACGCCTTTACATTCGCATACGTCATCAGCCTCTCTATGGGATACGATGTAAAGCAGACACGAGAAATCGTAACCACCAGGAAAATTCAGACACTGCGAAAATTTAATGTCAAGCTCGCCTCTCCAGACGCTGACGAATGCAAGAAAGAAAATAAGAGACGCCAAGTCGATGCCACCCTGAAACAAGTTTCTGAATATGACGCCACGTACAGTGAAGTTCTTTGTACGCTTACGCATCGCTCTAAAATCCAAAGGAAATTCTGCGTATTTTTTCCCCTTTTATTTACCGCCATCAGTGGAACAGAGCCAGTCTTTGCTGGTGGAAAATAAATTCTGAGCACCTCCACGAAGTCAAGCACAACGAGTGAGTGAAGGACATAGATTGTTCTTGTTGTAAATCACCCGTAACCCTACCAACTCGCGCATGTAAATGAGCGACAACGCGTGTCTACAGTATATACATTGTGTGTTTTTTTTGCCATTGAGACGCCACTTGTCGCGCCCTCAACTCCGGGATAGCAGCTTGCTGTCGGCGTTGCCACTTAACCTTGCGCAGCCGAGAGCACTTTCACGATCGTTTTCATCCATGGCAGAAAGAGGAGTGCTCTAAAACGCGCTTCATCAGCGTTACCGTCATGGCATTGCATGTGCTATTCCGTGACGCAGCGTCTTCGTCATCGCGTACTTGCATGTGCTAACGCCCTTAATTGATGCGAAGCAGCTCTTAGACTAGCCTGTGTAACGCGGTACCCTCCGTTCACACCCACTGCGCATGCTCGCGTCCCGTGCCGGCCCAGGAAAAATACCCGCAAAAACTGTCGCTCCCCTCCCCACTCTCGCCTCAGAAGTCCGACGCGGGCAGCGTCTGCTAATACAAAACTGACCGTTCGCGCTGCACAACCGTTCACTGGCCACCCTGTATATGTAGGCGCTGGATCGCATGTTTGAAATTCATTCAAGGACGCCTTTACTAAGGTTTCGCTTGATGAGCGCCAGCGTCAACGTCGCAGCCAGAGTAAACGTTAGCATCCGCTGCCTTGCACATACCAATATCTAAAAACGTTGGCATCTACGCATGGCTTACCCCCCCCCCCTTTTTTTTTTCTTCGTCGTTATCATAATCCCGGCATATTTGCATGTGCTGTGCCTGACAATGGACAAGCCCATAAAGGAATGGCAGCGTAGGAGAGGCCCTCGCAATGCGAGCTGCAGAATAAAAAGTGTGGTGGCAGTCACTTGCTTTTGCAGGGTGGTTGTGGGACAAGGTGGGCACGCCAGCGTCTCGTGTCGCGACTGCAATACCACTCGTATGGCCGCGTTGTTGATAGCCGGCTGGAGTTCTGAAAGTGCATTTTTCTGCAACTGTTGGCACTTAAAAGATGATGCAATGTGTCAGAAGCCTACAGTGAGAGCTGGCCTTCACGGTTGCGAGTTAAATTTATATTGCTTGAGCTCGAAAGTGGTCGCTTCCGAAGTTCGTGACCACTTCTCCGAAAAAGATTGGCAACGCAGCTTGGCTGTTTTGCTTCGGCACTGGGCTCGCGTGCCTCAGCGAAGGAAGCCTATAATTCCAAGACGAGAACGGCAGCGTCTACGGCTCTTGGATGCGAGGGGCGGCGGTGAGTCGTTCTCGCGTATACGACGGTCACAACTATCGGAAAGCAGAACGTGGCCCACTGTTCTCACCGGAGCTTGCCGAGTCTAGAATTAGACATGTCTGACACAGAAG
Source organism: Rhipicephalus annulatus (assembly GCA_013436015.1). NCBI lineage: Eukaryota > Metazoa > Arthropoda > Arachnida > Ixodida > Ixodidae > Rhipicephalus > Rhipicephalus annulatus. The sequence goes on from WOVY01007400.1 coordinate 31,055, forward strand.
ATGATTTATTGTTTTTAATTATCGCTTTCTGTTAACGTTTTTCACGTGGTAACCTCATCATCAGCCAAGTTTTTTTCAATATGATCGCAGTCTGCTGGACCGCACGTTGCTGCGAACGATACTCTTGCGCACGTATAGTGACACACGTGGCGAAGAATGATTTGAAGGTACTTCATCTGACTAAATAGCACGATAAATTGAATAGCATTTCTCTGTTACATTATGTTCCGTACCCCGCACTTAGCGTATCTGCAGAATAAAACACTGCCGCCTGTCGTGGCAATTATCCGGTCGATTCGCGCTGTTGCTCTCTTTCATTCAACGAAATAAACACTAAGTACAAAGCTGCAAGTTTGCTGTAAATTCACAATCTGAGCCGTACTGAGGCGGCAAATGGGAACAGGCACTCCACAAGCGAGTACCGCAGCACGCTTGCTCTTAATCAGCGCAAAAGTTTCGCTTTTCCAGCTCGTCTATCAGATGGCGTCGCGTTTGATATCGGCTCGCTTCCCTCTCGCTGGCGCCCCTTTCGCGGGCGCGAGCCGCCGTAGCACCATTGAGAGGAGGAGTCTTCTAGTCTTCCCTACTTCCGGCTTCACGAAATGTGGCGTAACGTCCTCTCCTCTGTTTATTCCTTCCTCCATGGAGCAAGCCTATACCCTAAAGAGCTTCGTCCCTAAAATTGAGGCAGCGATGCAGCATAGTGAGGCGAAGGCAGAGGAAAGAGCGGACCTGGTGGTCTTATACCATAGAGTTTCCTAAAACTAACTAAAGGGGACTCTGACGCTGCGATAATTCAGCGATCATGAGAATGATGGGTAGTACACAGATTCGCCTAGTCTTCATACTTGCGAGCGCCGAATCGCACTTGTGGCTTCATTTATTGCTGTGTTTCGGATTTGTTTCGAAGGAAAAAACAAACCCTTTTGAATGAACCTCGTGGACCAATTTGGAATGTTAAGCCTAAAAGAATAAGGTCGTGAAGCGCAACCGCTGAACATTTGCTGATTTTTGTTTCGTGAGAAAACAGCTCCAAGTCACACGAGCACACATGGATCCAGAAGTACGCAGATTAGACAAACCCGTGTACATTCCAATGCTGGCTGAAGCGCCGTGCGTTCCAGCTCCCGTATATACCGTGGGGGGGGGGGGGCAAGTGATTATAAATGAAAAAGAAGAGAAAAGTGAGCCCCGTAACTTTCTCTCAGGGGGAGGACACCTCAACAGTAGCTCACGAGGGATGAGGGTGGAGAAAGGAATAAAAGGATATGATTAAAAGGTAGAGAGATAGAGAGAGAGGAAGGAGAGAGTGAGGCGCAGGGACAGGGTGCGATGGAAGTGAGGAGAAGACAGGAAAGATGGACACGGTTGCAGGAGTCCGAGGGCGGGGAAACACTGGCGAGAGTATTGTCGGCAACAGGAGATGGCGTAGGGGTAATCCAGTCGGCCAGAGCTACGCTGTCGTCGGAGATCGCGATGGCACAACCGGTCGGCACGGAATCCAGCGAGCGAGTCCCGTATATACTGCCAGAGTTCCCTCTAGTGTATATGTAGGAAACTCTATACCTTATAGCCCTCCTTTCGTTCCCCTTCTCACTACCCTTTCTCTCTACTTGTTATGTGCTGTGTTTCAAGCTTTCCCATCCTCGCTTCCCTCCTCACCCTCACTTCCCTTTCTCTTTCAACGGATTTATTTCATTGATTTTCTTCATTTATTTCCCTTTCAGTCATGCTCGCTATTTTAACGCGTTAAAGAGCTCGGCTCGTTTCGTATGCATTAACGATAAGAGAAAGATAGAAAAAGAACATATATATACAGGGAGTAGGTGGGAGGTGTCCTGGTGCGAGCCACTTCTCACAAAAAGTCGGTGGGCTCTTCATTGCAGAAGCCCATAGGCGTCCTACGCGATTCGAGCTCGGTTGACCAGGTCCTTTTGGCTCGCCAGGTCGAAACAACCAAGCAGGGCTGCCTCCCAGTCCTCCCTGGTGGGGTTCGGTATTGGGGTGAGGCGGGGGATGACCGGCATGCCCACCAATGGCGGATTCAGAAGGGGGCACCAACGTCTCTGCAGCACCCTTATTCCCTTAATACAGTGCTTAGTCTACCTCCTATCACCAATTAGGACAAATGAGAGAAACTACTGTTAGCACACATTAATAGCATTTATATCGCGAAGGTTTTTTTTTGCTAGTAAACAAAAAGTGATAACCATGCCCCTTTCTCCAGTGTTACAATACGCGACCGCCCCTCCCCCCCCCCTAAAATGGGTGGATGGATCCACTCCTGATGACCACACCATGTGAAAGATGTCCGAAGACGTCTCCCCACAGTGCGGGCGTTTTCCTGTGCAGGCAGGATCGAGATATAAAACTGCCGGGCACAGCAGTGTTTTGGTGTAAAGTCGGAAGAGTATAAAGGTTCGTCTGCTTTAATGAGGCCATTTGACAGGCTTTAGGATAGTGGCTGGAGGATATTTGCACTTTGGCATTCCTTGAATTGCACTTTACGTATACATATGAGTATGAGAGCTCATATGCTCATATGAGTATGAACTCATGCTCACATGAGTATGACAACTCATATGAGCGGATCACGAGAACACGCATGCAAATGCATGCACAAGTAAATCTTCATCACAATCCGTACCCGACTCGCAAAACAAACAAATTTGTCTTACCAAGGTGTAAAACAAATTATGGCTACAGTATGCTAGCGCACATTTTTCCAACCTATCTCAACAGGCCATTGTATGAAGCCGTGACCCGCATGTCATCTACTGCACTCCGCAATACCTTTGTAATATAAGGTGTAAATGCATTTTTGTATAAAATTGACTGTCATTGCTTTCTAAGGAGGAAAATGCCTTACATTGTATGAAGCCGGAAGCCTGTCTGTAAACAAAGTTTCGGTAGTGAAGCCGAAGCGTCTTGTTTCTTGCTTTTACTGTTGTCAAACTTTTTAACTGCGACTTCAGCCAGTTTATCCGTTTTTACTTCGCCTTGTATTTCGTGATAAGCTTGTACGAACAACTGTTTTTGATGTGTACATATTGGTTGGGAACAAATGTTTCGAATGCCTGCCATTATTCGTGCTGTTTTTGTTTCCTCTAAATAGTGAAAATTGTTTTTCTTAAAATTGCACAGTGTTGTTGCGTATGGTGACATGTAGGGGTGGCGAGGCTCGTCAAGAAGTCGTTAATGACTGCTTTTTTTTTGCCACCCTCAGTTTTTTTGCCTGTAAAAAACTGGAACTGATTGATTGATTGATTGATTGATTGACATGATTATATGCCCATATGAGCATGAGAACTCATATGAGCGATCACGAGAACACGCATGCAAATGCATGCAGAAGTCAGTCTTCAAGACTTGGACATAGCAAACTTCTACTGTAGCAGCAGTTTGAAGACTATATATACTCCTGCTTTGAAACCGCACACCGCGTACTGGTTAGCAGTCACAGAATTTATCAGATAATTGTTGTTTGCTATGCATTATCATGTCCCCTTCTATTTACTTATGTGTGTGCCATTACGTAGCAGGAAACTTCTATTCCAAGGCAGTGAATAAAATTAAAGCTTGCCTGAATTTTGCTTACGATGTCACGTGTTTAGAAAAATGTTTAACGATTTTGAGTACTTGGTACTCAACTATGGGCGAGCAGTAAGCCGTCCCGTGCACGAGTAGAACATCGACGTCGCGATCGATTAATCACCATTACGGCAAAATGTACTGCGGCATCTACGACTGAGCTGGCAACGTAGGTGGCGTAGTAGTAGCTTAGTTAAAAACACTAAGGAAGGTTTCCTGTTTAGTAACTGCTAAAATTAATAGCTGCACTAGCTGGTAGCTAGTAAAAGTACGCCGCGAAGGTAGTAAAATGCTCCAAAACTAGTAAAACACACGCGTTTACTAACTGATTACTAACTTTTTTTCTAAGAGTGATGACCATTAAAAAGATGGTTGAAAATTTTAAATGAAAACTGTAAATGGCGAATTAAGTGTAATCTATGGGTACGATAACGAATCATCTTCAACGTGTACACCTAATACACATCATTTCGTCATGCACAATTGCATCGGCCTATACCTGAAACATCATAATAGCCTAGATAAAATATACTTTAATTATGTCGTTAATCATTATGTCATTAATTATGTCGTTAATCACGCCTGAATACTGTATTACAGGCCATCGACTGCATTATAATTCTACGCCTTGGGACAAAGAAGTGGCTCAATATAACCAGCCCTTTGATGATCCAAAGGGGAATATGCTGTTCCATGTATACGAAGCACTAGTGCCACATTTTGGCGTTATATACAGCAGTATTAATGGAGGCGGAAATGTCGTAGGCCCGTGTGCTCAGATTTGGGTGCACGTTAAAGAACCCCAGGTGGTCGAAATTTCCGGAGCCCTCCACTACGGCGTCCCTCATAATCATATAGTGGTTTTGGGACGTTAAAACCACACAAATCAATCAATTACAGCAGTATTAGTAAAACAAGTGACAAGGAGTTGTATTACATGCAATATTCACTGCCGAAAAGCCCCCGCTAGAATCTCGAGATGACGTGCTATGCAGTGAAGTTGAGCCAAAGGCAGGCTTTCTACTACCTTGCGGTTGTTCAGTGGAAACATTTTTTTTCCTCCCTTAAAAAATGTACTCATATGAAACTTTCTGACAATTTTACTGACAGAATTTCTTATGCAAAAATATAAAAGTCATAAGTGTTGTGGCTTGGGCTAGTTGGTTATCCATGAACTTAGCTTGTGTTAGCGCGGTACATATTGAAATAAAAAGGGAAAGACGACAGAGACATCTAGAAAGGTAGGCGCTAACCTTTCTACACGTCTTTGTCGTCTTTGAACGTGATTGTGTGTACCTTCTCATCTTTCTGCAACCTGTTTTCTCCCCTTTATCCCCTCCCCAGTGCAGGGTAGCAAACCGGATGTGCGTCTGGTTAACCTCCCTGCCTTTCCTTGCATCTTTATTTCTCTCTCTCTTTGTCGTCTTTTCGCTTTCATTTTCATATGTGGCGCGCTGACACAAGCTAAGTTCATAAAAGTCATGGTTTTACTGAGATCACTACATTGTGAAAATTAAGCCGCAATATGAGTCAAGACGCAGTTTTTCCCAACTTTGCCACACTATTTTGGCAATATTTTTGCTTCATTTGCTCTCTAAGTCTTTATTCATTTGAAATGAGAACTTATAAAGCACGAAATGCAAATATAATACTGGCGAAGAATTTCGCGCCTTTTATAAGAAAACGCTAAACATGCACCATATTGCAATTTTTCGCCAAAGCGAAAAAGAAAGAACATTAAAACAAAAACAAGTCAACTATCATAGCCATGGAAGAGTAGCGCCTTGAGATCAATGAAAAAATTGTTTTGTAATAATTACTCACACCAGTAATATGTAAATTATTTCGCGTGACACAGTTTAAAATGGGCGCCCAAAGTTCGAAGCGCCCTCTAGGCAGCACGAAATATTTCTGCGAAATGTAACAATGGAAGGTCTGCCACGGGCCCCGACGGCATAACTAATAAGACCCTGCGCAACCTGGACGACCGATCAATCGACTACCTCACCGAAGTCATCAACGAGGCATGGAAGAGCGGCGAGGTCCCCGACCCGTGGAAGGTCGCACGCACCGTGCTCATTCCCAAGCCGGGGAGGCCACCAAACTTGGACAACATGCGCCCCATTTCGCTCACATCCTGCGTGGGAAAGGTAGCCGAGGAAAGGTGGTCCTCAATAGGTTGACTCGGTACCTGGAAGACAATGGGCTCTACCCGCACACCATGATTGGTTTTCGGGTCAAGCTTTCGACCCAAGACGCTATATGAAGCTGCTCAAGCACCAAGTCATCGACTGCAACACTCGAAACATGCGGGCCATTTTCGGCCTCGACTTAGAGAAAGCCTTCGACAATGTTACTCACTCTTTCGTGTTGCGGTCGATTGCTGAGCTCGGCCTCGGAGTCAGATTCTACGAATATGTCAAATCGTTCTTTGTTCGTAGGAGAGCCACCCTCAGAGTGGGAGACCTTGTCTCGGAGGAGATCGAGCTGGGCTCGCGCGGCACGCCACAAGGGTCAGCGATATCGCCCGCCCTGCTCAACCTTGCCATGGTCCGGTTGTCCAAGAGGCTCTCACGTATCGAAGACATTAACCACACAATTTACGCGGACGATATTACCATTTGGTGCACAGCTGGCAGCGACGGGCAAGTCGAGCGCTCCCTGCAGGAGGCCATAGACACCACGGAAGATTACCTCCGTCCCACAGGCCTGAGGTGTTCCCCAAACAAGTCCGAGCTCCTCCTCTACCAACCCACTAGGCGAGGGCCCAAGCCCTAAAACTCCATGGCAGCCAATCTCGAAAAGTGATATCAAGCTCTACACCAGAGATGGCGGCACAATACCCAGAGTTGACTCTATTTGGGTCCTCGGCATGACCATCGAGTCCAATAGTACCAACGGTAAGACTATACTCAAGCTTGCCGCCAAGACGGATAATGCGGTTCGGCTGGTTCGGCGGGTGGCAGACCACTACTAAGTCCTCAAGGAAGACAACCTAATCCGCCTAGTCAATGCCTTTGTGCTCTGCCACTTTTCATGCACAATTGGCAGCGTGCCATGCACAATTGGCAGCGCGCCGAGCGTGACAAGATCAACGTCTTGCTCAGAAAGATAACCAAGCGGGCCCTCGGTATCCCGATCAGGATGCGCACCGAGCGCCTGCTCCAGCTCGGAGTACACAATACGTTGGAGGAGATTGCCGAAGCGCAGGAGCGGGGCCAGCTCACACGCCTTTCGAGCTCCCGGACCGGCAGACATACTCAGACAGCTCAGTCACTCTCCGGCTGAAGTGGACGAGAAGATGAGACACGTGCCCCGTGAGATTCGCGACCCAACACCGTGGCACCGATACCGAGGAATGTCCATCCCAAGCGAAATCGTGGTAGGCGACGGGCTAGAGCTGCCACTCTTCTCAAGCAGATTCACAGCGAGGAGCGCGGTGTCAGCTTTGTGGACGCGGCAGCGTACCTGGGAGCCGCGCCTTCTCCGCAGTCATCGTCTTCTCCAAACAGCAAATCACCACCTGCACATCGGTTCACACTGACGATCCGACGATAGCCGAGCAAGTGGCCATCGCGAAGGCCATCCTGGAAGGTGAAAGGTAGGTCATCTATAGTGACTCTAGGTCAGCTATTCGCGCTTTCGAGCGCGGTGTTATCTCCAAGAAAGCCCTGCACGTGCTCCAGAGTGGTGGCCGCGACGGTATCAAGCACCACGTACTGATCTGGTTTCCGGCACATGTTGGACAGGTCCAAGGCGCTCCCCCCAACCTCAACGAGTCTGCCCACGAGGCCGAGCTAACCGACCACGCTGGTTCCACGGGGTTGTGGAAAACAGGGACGCGCCTGCCACGTACAACGAAATAACAAAACATTTTTACCTCGCGCGAATACTATATCCACTCCCTCATCCAAAACTTAATAGGCCACAGGCCCTTACGCTCAGACTACTGCAGACAGACACGTACCCTAACCTGAGATCCCTTCACGCTATTTATCCTGGCGTGTTCCCCAATAACGCTTGCCCTGCATGTGGGGATGTATCCACGCTGGCGCACATGCTCTGGGTGTGCAAGGCAATGTACACTAACCCCGACACTACATCGATCAGGTGGGAGGTGGCCCTACGTTGCTCCCTCCTGACCGACCAAGTTTGGGCCATCCAGCAGGCCCGCGGAGCGGCCGATAGGCTTGGCCTAACGGTCCCGACGTGGGGGTCACCTGCTGCACGCTGAAGCGCGCCATGCATGACCACAATAAAGTTTCGCAACCAACCAACCAATATAACGCCCCAACAAGTACTTGGCACATTCACATATACCATCACATTTTTTTCAACATGATAGGAGATGGTCAGAAGTTTCTGGGTACACTTGATATGGTATGAGCCATATGTAAAATGGCTTCAGCAAAGTAACGAACGAAATCCTTTGTTGATTTCTATGTTTTGGTCGGGGGTCCGGCCTTCCTCAGGTATTCCCAGTCGAGGAGGAGGACAAGAACAACAAGAGAAAAGGCAGGGAGGTTAACCAGGCACAAGCCCAGTTTGCTACCCTACGCTGGGGAAATGGGAAGGGGGCATAAAGATGAGATAGTGAGAAAAGAGAAGAGAAAGAGAGAAAAAAAGGATTGTCAGTCAATGGGCTGACGCGTATGCAGCGGTGGCACTATACAAAACGTAAATGTGTTTGCATAGGCCTGTAGTTCTGAAAAAGCACAAGACGGCTTTCACTGCTTTTTGAGCCGACGAAAGGCGAGGACGGTGTTCCAGTAGCATCTGCATAGAGAGTGGCCGATCGTCCAATTGTCGCAATGCGTTCGAAAGCTTCTGTCTTTCAGAGGCAAATCGAGGGCAGCGGCATATCAGATGGTCGATGTCTTCTTCGGGGCAGCAGACGCCGCATTCCGCATTGTCGGTCAATCCGATGAGGGTTGTGTATGCTTTCGTGAAGGCAACCCCCAACCAAAGGCGACAAAGAAGCGAAGCTTCACGTCGACGAAGTCCGGATGGAGGTCGAAGTTCCAGTCGAGAGTTTATTTGGTAGAGTCTCGTATGTCTTATGCTTGGGGTGTTCCACTCCAGAAGACACAGACAACGTGTCAAGTGACGAAGTTGCTTTGCAGCTTCTGTCCTTGACAAAGGAATCAGAAGGGTGTGCTCTTCTTGGTGCGATGTGCGAGCCGCGTTGTCTGCGGAATCATTGCCACTAATCCCACAATGGCCAGGTAGCCACTGAAACTTGACCTCATGACCTCTTTCTGTGACGTGGTGAAGAAGCTTGACAATTTCGCAAGTTAAATGTTATTATGGCAACCTCGTCGAAGAACTGACTGGATGCTCTGTAGGGCCAGTTTCGAGTCCGAAAACACAGCCCATTTACTCGGTCTCTGGGATTTGATGTACTATGGGGCGCCACGCAAAACCGCAAGTTCTGCCGCCGTAGACGTAGTAATGTGTGACAGCTTGATTCGCAGAGTGATTCCTCTAGCTGGAATCACCACCGCACCGCAAGAACCAGACGCTGTGGTTGAACCATCGGTGTGTATGAGCACGTGTTTAATGTACATTTTGTGCAGGAGGTGCAAGTTCAATTGTTTTAGGGCTAACGAAGGCAAATTTGATTTTTTATGTATTCTTGGAATTGAAAGACGTACTTGTGGAAGTGCCAGGCACTACGGAGGATACAGCAGTTTCTCAGCAGGCGTAAAGCCTGACGTAAACGACGCACGATGTGGACAGGCAATTGCACTAAATTTCGTGCGGGGCCTCTCAGTAGCGAGGGTTGCCAAGTGGTGGGAAGGATTTCTGAGCCGAAACGTAAGAATTAATGAAAGTGTTAGTACGTTCGCCCACTCAAGCCCCTTATTTATTTATGACTGGATTTATTTATGACTGACTGGAGGCACGAGTTCGAAATTCGGCAGTCACCGTTGGTGGACGGCGTTGAGAGTCCGGACGAAAGGCGACACCGAACGTATACAAAGTTCTTCGTGGGCAGGAAGGCATCGTCTCGTTTCAGCCGTGGCATGGCCTTCGTCTGAGAACTATGACGAAGAGCGGGCCACGGCTGAAACCTTAGTAAGATAATTTACCTTTTCAATTTGTGCTAGCTTCAACTTGATTCACAAGCCAGAGCTTGTGAGAGAGGATTCCGATCTATAGCTCAGCGAGCGCCTGGTCGACATATCCACACACCTCATGATTTATGGTGAGTCGAGGCTTTCGCTAAGGTGCCGCTGTACATATAAACAAAAACACCTTCCAATCGTCAAGATAGCATCGATACACCCTGAACACTAGGGCTGCATGCGTCTTGGCAAGTAAATGAAGAAAGAAATTAGGCCTCGCAGTTTCAACGTTTTGCTTCTAGGCCCGTCTGCTTAGACTTAGATGCACGTTAAATAACCGCAGGTGGTCGAAATTTCCGGAAGAAGAACAACAACTTTATTGATGCGCCCAGATAGTAAAGGTTCATATGGGCGAATGTCCTAGGGCCCCACTGGCTTCTGCAGCTCACCAGGCCTGGACGAGGGTTGCCAGCTGGCTTCCCAAGTCCAGGTCACAGGCCTCCCACGACTAATTTGCGAGTGAGTCTTTCAGTAGCAACGAGACGGCACCTGCTGGGCACTTCTGGCATGTATAAGCGATGTGCTGAAGTGTCGGTGTCTCTTCACACCAAATGCCTTTGTTTTCGTTTCTGTCGGGGCACATCTTATTTAGTCTTTGCAAGTGAGGAAACGTGTTGGTGTGCAGTCAGCGCCAGTCTCTCGCCTTGCCCCTCTTGAGCTTGTGGTGGGGCGGAGCCGTGGTTTGCTGTGCGTACCAATGTAGTTCTAGAATTTCGCGTGGCGTGCCAGGTGTGGGGGCGTTTTTTTGGGGGGCGGAGTGCCCGAGGCTCGGCCTGTCATCTCTCGAGCCAGGCGGTTCACCCGTTTAAATTGCTATACACTCCGGCATGTGCCGGACACCAGCTAGGTTATTTTGTGGTCGTGTGAGCGGGTCGGTCTCAGGATTCGCATGACACTGGCCGGCAAAACACCCCGCAGGTATAGGCGACATGCGTCCTGCGAGTCTGTGAGTACACATGCCAATTGTTTCTTCGGCTGCGGTGGCACGTATGACTAGTGCAATAGCCACGGCTTCAGCCTTTGCGATGGATGAGGTGCATAAGGATTTGGCCGCTATTTGGTTCCCTATTTCTCACGACCGCTGAGAAAGTGGGGCTAGGCGTTTTCGAGCCCTCCACTCCGTCTGTGTGATATCCCAACATGACGCAATGGCTGAAAGTTATCTACACCAATGCGATTGATCGGAGAATAGCAACCTGGCATGAGCAACAGATTGAACATATTCCTTTCACTACATCATTCCCTGCGCTTTCGTACGACATCCAGCTAAACCATCAAAGCCTGGTTTGTCGAAAGAAACTATCCTTCTTTCACGCCAAAACCGAACTTACCACGATACCGGTCAAAGCGACCGTTGTTGGTATTTCGCTGAAAAAACTTGTGCGGTAGGATCACCTTTTTTTGGAGATGTATAACGAATGCATGTTTTCCCACGCTTTCATCTCACCTATTATATTCTCTGAATAGAATCACTTTCTCTTGGAGGCCTTCGAATCTTTCGTACAAGTTCTCCATTTTCGGCAGGCGCACGCAAGAAAAATAAAAGACATGAAAGGTGTTGATACCGCTACAGTGAAACAACCGCAGCTTGTTTATCGAGGCAGCACTATCAGCGCTGGCAGGTTCGTAGCCGAGGCACGCGTAGGTACCAGTGCAACGACGTGTTCGCGCTTTCTCCTTCCCCCGCACAACCACAACCGGACCACCACACCGTCTCCTTCGCTATCAAGAAGTCGAAGGAGCCGCCTGTCGTGTAGTCTTTCCCCTCACTGCATGCCCAGGTGACGTCACGAGAACTCCTCGCGGCGACCCCGATCTTCGAGTCGCCCAGTCGGTCATGAGCGCTCGTGGAGCAACCAGTTTGCCGAAGCGTCCCTGAGTGCTCCCCCCTTTTTTTCTCTCGCGCCGAGAAACCACTCTTTGGATTACCTTTCCGGAGCGGCCGGCCAGCCTCGCTGCTTCTCCCGAGTCCAACGCGAATGTCAGGTGAGAGCCCCCCTCTTCGTCTCAGCTGCTCGTGGATGCCGCTGAAGCCACGACTTCGAATCGGTCTTGCAGTGTCCGTGCAACGCCACCGGTGTTGTCGATGCGTAACACCGAACACGTTGTTGTCACACGACTGTCATACACCTGTCGCCCGTTTCTCGTTCAGTCTCGCCTATGACTGATAGCACGGCGTCAACTTCGTGCGAACCATTTGGACATCGAAGTACAACCGACTACTTCAAATCTGAAACCGACACGAAGCGCGATCATCACCCCCTTGCAGAAATTAGTTTGCCGCCTGTCGTTGTCCCCGAGATGCAGCCGCCTGAATGTACCGTGATGCTTCGCTGCATTCCCGCAATCCTTGACGTGCGTGAACACACTTTTCCGTCATACAGTGCTGAGGACTATCCGACTAGCGTAGTTAGTATTGCCGTCTATGTGTTGTTGAACTGTGGAACGCGTGGCAAAAAATAATATTCGTGCCTCTTCTGGCTGCTGGAAGGAACTCAAAACATTACTGCTTTTGCACATCGAGGGAAAAACAATTCTGACATCGGCTTCATCGATGTGAAGGGTTTGTACATAGATCGGTGCACATAAAGATCATCTACGATACAGTTGTAAATGAGACAAGTATGCTGTCCATCGCAATGTCGGATGCATTGTTATAGTCAACATCTAATCAATATCACTACAGCGAAAGAAAAAAAAATCTTCGTTATTTCAGCCCCAGACGTGTTCGCCAAGTGCCTTCTTTTTTTATTTACTCAATGAGCAGAACAAATCTATTATTCTTTTCAATGTAATAAGAGTGTACTCTTTGCCCTTTTGGTAGAATGAAAATGACGGTGCGCATTTGTTATGGTTATTGTGTAGTCATGGATGTCCACAATAGCATGGTTGCCACGTCAATATATCTGTGGAATGTGACATGAATATTAGTTTCCTGCCGCATACAAAAAGAGACCAGCGGGCAAAGCAACTGCTGGCCTTCGCTGTATGCTAATTTCGCCCGTCGTGCTTTCCACTTTCCGTCTTCGTCATTCTCGAATGCTTAGTAGCCGCTTTAAGGTTCACGTCAATAATAAAAAAAACAACATAAAGCTTCAAATTTATGCTTCAGTTATTTAAAAAATATCTCAAGGTTACGCACCACCCTCTCCCGGACATAAGAAAGGTCTAAAAAGTTTTTTCTTATAAGCAATGGTATCCGAAGTACCCGCAACGGCGATCTAGTGACTAAGGCACTCTGCTACTAACACGCAGGGTCGCGGGATCGAATCGCGGCCGAGGCGGCTACATTTTCACAGAGGCGAAAGCAATTGACCCCGTTTATTATACGTAAGCATGTATACTAATTGTACATGCCCGGCGCTGCACAGATACCGCAGTTGTCGTCACATTAACATTTGAAAACAGTGCAGCTGTAAGAATCAAGTCCTATTTTTTCTCTCACACACACACACACACAACACACACACACACACCACCCACACACACCACACACACACACACACACACACACATGCATGCGTACACAGCTTTGCTTAAGTAACAGCGTTTTCTTATTCCACCGTATAGCCGATACTTACGACAGCGATCGAACTGATAACGACACCATGGTGGCGGCGATGGCCAATCGCAGACATCTGTTGTGTAAGCGATGTTATGCGAGTAACGGGCTGTCTGGAAGAAGGAATTGATGGAATCGTTGTTGTTGGCTTCGTGTTTGGAGGATATGATTGGCCGTCTTCACCTCATTTTGCAATACGCGATTTCGATACCTACAGCTAATGGCGTAGGTCAATCAGTATTCTCCTTAAAATACACGGGGCAGGAGAACGAGGACTTTCTCACAACGCAAAAATACAGCATTCGTTGTGAAGTGCAGTCGAATTAGGATGCATTGAATCTGAGTGGGATCACGAAATGTTTTTTGTACAGGTAAGTCGATATACAAAATATTCCACAAATTGTAAATGCATCAAGGATATTTTATAACTAATCTTTATGTGCAATATTTCGCTACATGCGGTTCGACTGTGTATCGAAGTCAATGGTAAAAGCACACACCTTGGTTAAATGACACTCGTGTGCAGTCATAATTCACAGCGATTGATTGATTGATTGATTTGATTATATGTGGGGTTTAACATCCCGAAACCTCCATATGATTATGAGAGATGCCTTAGTGGAGGACTGCGGAAATTTCGACCACCTGGGTTTCTTTAACGTGCATCTAAATGTGAGCAAACAGGCCTACAGCATTTTCGCCTTCAACGAAAATGCAGCCGCCACAGCCGGGATTCGATCCAGTGACCTGTGGAGCACCGCGGCGGGGCGTAATTCACAGCGAGGGAGACAGACTTTGTTAAGGTGGATCCTGTATATGCCATATAATCTCTTACTTGCTGAAGAGGCTCTTAAGAAAAAAAAACAATACCTCTCGTACTAGGAAATAATCCCTTTACAATGCCAGGCACATCACGTTTACAGGGGCAGAATGCACGGTAAACCGACAAACGCGCAAAATAAAACACAGATGGTGACGCCACCTTCATGTTTCCAAACCAACTTAACATGACGTCATATTTTGACAGCGTCTGCCATAGGCCGGCATAATTCTTTATCAGAACAGTTATTCAATTTCGTTCCATGGATTTAAGAAGACAGCAATGAGAAAACATTATTAAAATATATTATACGAAATCGTATATATACTTGACGTCCGGGCGTTGAGGTTTCGGCACGTGCTTCAGAATCAGAATTTGACCTCGATTTGTTTTCTGGCGTGAACCTATTATGGAGGACTTAATGGTGACATAGTTCTAGACGAAAAATTAATTATTTTAGACTTTTCTAAAATGTTCCTACCAGCCACCCGTTCGTTCTCGGCGAAAACAGCTCAACCATATAAACTCTCACCTGGCATAAATTAAACGTTGATAGCGTATTGGCAAATTATACACTGATAGAGAAAATGATCTTGATGCAATCAGTATTGTAGTACAATCTGAGCAATGTGAGTGAAGTGCCACAGACGCATGCAACAGATATATAACTCTTCTTTACGGCCGACGAGTATATGCGTTTGACAGTTCAAGGCGTCAGACTTGCGAAATGTAAACGGCATCATATTCCATGGAAATAGAAAAATCCTGCTTGATATCTGCCCCAGATGAGCACAAGAAAGAAAAAAGGACATAAGAAGCAAGTACTGAAGGCAATCGTTGTATGTCATTGTTTCCTCCTCATTGAAAAAAGATGGAAGCAAAGCCTCACTTTCGCGCCATGGCGACATGGATTGAGGGACACTCTTTATTGTGTTAGCGTTGCAGAACTAGATCACCACTTTCGGGCGCTCCGTGAATTTTTGCGACAATAATTGCTGTCATCGTCCTCCACATTGTACACATTGATTGGAGTTTTTATTTCTTCTGGCCACAGAGTTTATCTTATTTCAGGCGGGTAAATGCTATTTCCTATAAGGCTTTCCAACGCAGATAGGAAGCATCAAATTTGTGGGTTGCTTCGGGCTGTGCATAAGCTGACGCAGACTGACAGCGCTGCCTCTGCAGTGTACTCCTTTTGTGGGTCACGCATCTTAGCCCAGAGGGGATTGTGGCGGCAACCAGGTAGCCGTTCTTCGAAAGAGCTGTGGTAGTTTCCATTGCCTTGCTGCCAGTGCAGGATAGCAAACCGTAGCAATCTGGACACTCGTCCGACTACATCCCTGCCTTTCGTAACCTTCTCTCTCTTTTATGGGGACGACAAAGTACTCAAAACAGGGCCTCTCAGAAAAACGAATCTAGTGTCACGTGTGTAGACGTTTACCTATTGCAAATGAGTGCCACTTTATGTACAGCGCTGTGTGCGAGCCTTGCCACGCTGTTAGTGCAGGCGCGGAGGGAACGATAGTTTGCTCCGAATGGCAGGCAGTAAAGAGACACTTTCCGGCGATGCTAGAACTCTCTCGCTCGTATTCTCCGACCCAAAGGCTCGCTCCCGCAGGAAATAAACGAAGAGCAACACAGGTATCTGCCTTGGCACAAAGATATCTTTAGACCAGCGTGACAAGGTCCGCAGTATAGTATATTGCATGGACGTCACTGA
>WOVY01007401.1:0-52890 GCA_013436015.1 Rhipicephalus annulatus
AACTCCTCCAGCAGAGATT
The DNA here is from genome assembly GCA_013436015.1 of Rhipicephalus annulatus. Classification (NCBI taxonomy): domain Eukaryota; kingdom Metazoa; phylum Arthropoda; class Arachnida; order Ixodida; family Ixodidae; genus Rhipicephalus; species Rhipicephalus annulatus. The sequence goes on from WOVY01007401.1 coordinate 20, forward strand.
ATTTAAAAAGAATTAAGGCTCGGTTGATGGTATACTAAATGCTTGTTATGCTCAGAACCACCCGGTCATTGTTGAAATCCCATGTCTTCGTATCAGTCCTCGAGCTTTATTAAATATGACGCAATTGATGAAACAGTAATATTGAAAATACGCAGGTCCTTTTAGCACACGACAGCGCGCTGCAGTAAACAATGAGCCACGATGACACGCGATACCAAATTCGACTTCTAAATCTGTATTTGTACAGACCTGGTTTTGTTCATTCCCTTCATTGTTAATGCATGTAAATAAGCAGAAACATTAAGGAACCATTTCACAGAATGTCACAGGTGTCAAAATTTAAAGCTGTCCTGCCATGGTGCTCTAGTGTCTAAGGCACTCGGCTGCAGACCCGCACATGGAGTGATCGAATTTCGGCTGCGGCGGCTGAATTTTTGATGTAGGCGAAAATTCTGTAGGCTCATGTGCTCAGATTTGGGCGTACGTTAAAGAACTCAAGGTGATCGAAATTTCCGGAACCCTCCACCTCGGCGTCTCTCGTATTTATGTTGTAGTTTCGAGACGTTAAACCCCACACATAAATCAATAATTGAAATTTGAGGCTAAAGTTTCTGTTACCACCTTTTGAAAAACGTGGGATTGAGCTTTCTGAATTGGTATTACTCTCCCTAGTAGTGTCGGCCCTCGGTCATAGTAAGAGGGACATATGTGTCGGTGCATATACATAAGTAAGAATCAAAGCGTCTGACTTGCTGATATAACAAGCAGCGACTTACATGCTAATGTAACTAAGACCGATTTATTACTTAATTTCATCAATAATTTATTTTATGCATTCTTGCACTGTTTTGTACTATTTTTATTTTAAATTTTTTTATAACAATTTATAAAATATTCTTAGTAAAACTAATATGTTTTTTTACCTAAAATGCCGTTTAAGGCGTCCGCCCTTTTTTTCTTATTGTTTTTCATATTTCAACTGCCGCGCGATTTATGGCCGATCGCCATTGGTGGGTTGAACAACTCCTATAGGATCTAACCAACTGACCAGTAGAACGCTTCTAGGTTTTGACTTGTGTTTGAAAAGTTAATACACAATAAATAGTTTTCTCTTGACTACCTGAATTCTTCGTTACAATATTTTACCCCCAAACGTGTAAACACCAATGTAAGAGACAGTAAATAAAAGCAAAATACTAATTAACTCCTTCGTTTTAACGGCAATAATTGATAATATATATAAAGTAAGACACGTAATTACGTTATTTCACATTTGATAAAGCGGATGGTTGAAGTGCATTGGACTTTTTGAATGAAAAGGTATACTAATAAACCCAGCTTTAGTCACCCTTTTCAACAAATAGCATAAAAAGTTGAAAGACCTTTTATGATATTAACGCAGTTTATAATTAATTTGTCCCAATAATATAAATTCTATCTCGTGTTAAGGATTGTTGGCTACTCTTACCTGAACCTCCAAGGGAACCTCCTGTTACGCCGGCACCGCCGCCAACACCAGCACCACCTGATTGTGAAACAAAAAAAAAAGTAAAGTTTGCGCCATTCAAGAAATATTGACCCTTGAAGGGACATTATGTACGTACACTTTCACTCAATATGAGCTGCTACACGCTGTATGTGTTAAAAATGGCGCCAACGATACAAATTGGCCAATACATAGCAAAAATGGTGAATTAAACTTCCTCAGTCACCAGTACTTCCAAAATCAATTTGACGTTTGTCGACTTCATTGTTCAGGCTTGGCGTCAATATAGCCAGATTTAGGTTTGGGCGCTTGCACGCCGGACCCAGGATCCAGTACGAGTCTACTTTCTTAATGTACGTAAAGTTGGCTTCAGGAGTAGCTAAGCCCTATAGTTAGTATGAATATGCAGGTCAGTGCGGTTGTTGTGGGGGCATTGAATACGGATGCTGCAAAGCGCATAACAATTCATTCGCGCGTTCTGCGAAAGAGAACGCGAAGGCCAACGCGTGGAAAGGAAGACGACTCCGTCGTTCATATAGTTCTCGAGCCGAGCCATCAAAATCGACGCCCTTTGGTACAAAAGGGGAAAGCATACCGGGAAGTGCGTCTTGCAAGACCTAAGCAAAGTGCGGTTGTCTGGTTTTAAAGTTGTTTTTTGGCACTCACGTGCGCAGTTTGAGAATGGCGTAAGGACGCGGCCACTGGGCTGACCAAGACATAGTTGCGGTATGCATTCCCCCTTTCGTGACAACATGGCTTTCGAAGCATGTGGACGAGCTTACAGAAACGTGCCGAAGTTGTGCCTATATACTGAAGCCAAGAAAGGCTCTAGACAAGCTCTCTAAACTTCGGCCGATCACTTGCACGTTGTGCAGGCTTTTCGACCGCATTTCACCATCGCTCATCTCTTGGCGGTTGGAAAAACACACCTGATACTATCCGGCTCAAACTGAATTTTGACCACCTATGTGCGCGAAAGATGTCCTAGGCCTGTGTCCCCAGATCAGGGCATAGAAAGTGCGCATCCAGGCACCCTAGCTTAGACCATTGGACCTTCATGGGGCTTGTGGGAGGAAGAACGAGCCGCATTTGAACCCTGCTCGCTATGAGCATTTATAGGTTTTGCAACAACATCAGCAACATTGCGATCATACGCATATTTCAGTGGCTTCCACTTCCACCAGGTGAATTACAACACTGCGCATTTTTCTAGCCCACAGTACCATCTGTATTTGATTTGGAAAGAAAACAATCAGACACTTTGTTAAGAAGCGGGGTGTACAATAGGGCATGGTGCAGGCTCTTGCACTGTTCAATAATGTCCTTTTACACCTCGTATGCGACTAGCCAGTTTTTCAGACACCTTCGCGCTCTTTTACGATGATTACTTCACTGTGGGCACACTACAGCCAGACCTGCAACACGAGAAGAATGATATCCAGAGTGCTCTGGACAAGGCCCCGGACTAATGTGCACGCTTAGCACTGACACTATTAGCAACTAAGAGTGCATTCATGTTTATCAGCAATAGACGAGGTCACCGTCACCTCCTGTAGACACCGATTAGTTTGAGCCTAAATAGACAAGCTGTCAGCACTCGAGTATGCATGTACTCGGAGTCTAATTGAACGCATCTGACTATTAGAAGGCGTGGATTTGCTGTGCTTGTCTAAATAGCACTAATACCTTCCGAAGTGAGCGCGTACTGGTTCATGATGATTATTCTTCCAGTTTACACTACGCGGCGCAAGTAAAAGCTTCAGTGGCTCTACTCTTTAAGAATGTTTTCGCAATGTTTGTTATGTACTGATGGGCTATTTGGTGAGGAATGATTTTGAAGAAACATCGCACAGAAAGTCACAAGACATGCACGCATAAAAAGACGCCAACAGAGCGCTTTTGTTCGCGTCCTTTTACGTGTGAGTGTTTTGTGTCCTTCTCTGCGCTGCGTATTAAAAAAAAAGATAAGTATCAAGGCAGTAGAATTATTATTCAGCCAATAAAAGGGCACGATTGGGCCACTTGCTCATCCCACTCGTGGTGGTTACAGTTCAGCGTCGTCATTGTCAGTACAGTGCATATAGATAGAAAGCTAACAGGTGACTCGAAATGGCATGCTATGGGGAAATTATTTTTTTCTATTTCATTTTGTGTCATGAGCTCCTGGATACGACTTTGTTAGTGATTGCGTGTTTCATTTCCAGAGCTATCAATGCATTTGAATATCTGCTTGGAAGTGATGCTTAGACTGTTTTATCTTAATGCTGAGGCAATTCAGAGACACACCATCAAAGCTTGTTACAATGGAGTTCACAGAGGAGCTGGTGGAAGCAATAAATGTACAAAGTGAGGTTGGTTCTCGGATATGTGGAACCTTCTCCGAAGCGTATGGAAAGAACGCACAATGTCATCTGGCACGACAAAGGTTTTTTTCCAGCCTTGTTCATACAAAATGGAAGGAAGGAACAGGAATGAAAGAAAAGGCAGGGATGTTAACCAGCCAAGGAAGACTGGTATGCAGCCCTACACAAGAAAAAGGGGTGGGGTAGTCTGCATTCAAGCAGAAATTTCAGCTGCTATGAGCATCAGCAAAGTAGTTTTACAAGGACAAAATGTGTGTAGTATTGAGCACTTCATTTCGTGAATAGGCAAGATGTTCACTTACCTAGACCGCCTGCTAAAGTACCTCCCGATGTACCAACGCCCAAGCCAACACCGGTGCTTGCGCCATGTACACTACCGGAACCACCGCCATGGGCACCAGTTCCAAGGCCACCACCTACATACAACATGATGGTATGCAACATAATTAAGACACGCAATGTTTTTTTTTTAGATCCACTTCTACCAAGTCTTTTATTTGGTTACTTCTAGTAGATACTGGGTAGAACGAAAGAGTGATGGTGCAAGGAAACAAAGGGAAACTTAATACGCCACCTCCAGTAGTGCCAACGCCAAGACCACCGCCAAGACCACCACCAAGACCACCTCCGAGACCACCTCCGAGACCACCTCCAAGACTACCACCTACAGCACATAATAGAAGTTGAGAAAAACATGGACGCTTGAAACGAACGATGAAAAATCTTTAGAACACGGGGTGCTGCCGAAGCAAACAATATGACAGCTGGTTTTCTTAAGCAGCATACTTGAAAACAAGCCCACTTGTTGCGACGGTAGCTTTCGTAACACCCCATGTTCCGATGATGCTTCAACATTTCAGTAACATATACCATAAGTTTGAAACTGATGTTTTCTTTCGGGGTGTGTGAATATTTACATTTTGAATATTCTTTAATTGTCTGTTACTTGATTCGATTCCCACCGGAATGTCACACTTCCGATTATTCTAGATTCAGTTCAATTTTCGGACTCCCTGGAAAACCGCGATATTGTCCGAAATTTCGGACAGTCAGAATAAAAAAGTTCATGAATTTCTATTCAGCTCAAGCACCTAAATTGCCACAGCTACATCTGAAATAACGTTGTGTCTTCCAATACACTTAAAACGTTTGTGGTGCGTGTCTAATATATTCGGTACGCCGCAAACCACATTTAACTACTTGAGTTTGCGCCTCGTGATGAGCGCCGCTGTCACCAGCAAAGTACGCAATAGACGACGGCTTTCTCGCATGCAGCTCTGGTTTTTAGGGGCAAAGATCCTTTTACTCTTACCTTGTCCTGCGTCACGCGTAACTGGCTATATCACCCGCACAACGTAATAGATGACGCTGCCTCACCACGAACCATTTCTCGTCTCATTTCCTAGATGGCATTGGTTCAATAGAAGTGTGCGCAATAGGACGGACGGACAGACAGACAGACAGACAGACAGACAGACAGACAGACAGACAGACAGACAGACAGACGGACGGACGGACGGACGGACGGACGGACGGACGGACGGACGGACGGACGGACGGACGGACGGACGGACGGACGGACGGACGGACGGACGGACGGACGGACGGACGGACGGACGGACGGACGGACGGACGGACGACGACAGACAGACAGACAGACAGACAGACAGACAGACAGACAGACAGACAGACAGACAGACAGACAGACAGACAGACAGACAGACAGACAGACAGACAGACAGACAGACAGACAGACAGACAGACAGACAGACAGACAGACAGACAGACAGACAGACAGACAGACAGACAGACAGACAGACAGACAGACAGACAGACAGACAGACAGACAGACAGACAGACAGACAGACAGACAGACAGACAGACAGACAGACAGACAGACAGACAGACAGACAGACAGACAGAGACTATTTGAACATCATGACGCGGAACACAAAGACTGTCGCGGAAAGTTGACGACTTTCCGCCACATGATACATGTTGAACGTAAATGATCACCGAATCCCCGCCAATACGCAGCATTTGCTGCTGCGGGAGGAGAGTCGTTCCTATAGTTGCGTGCAGGAAATCGCCAACTAAGCTAATTCATCACTGCATGGCTGGGTGCTTGCTGCACCGTATGCACGCCTTTCTCATGAAACTGTTTGTGGTGCAGACACCGTTCCTAATCGCACACGATCAAGCGCGGTGATGGTGAGGTGCTTACGTTTGTGAATGCTGCGTGTTTGTACGGTGCACTTGGTGGTCTGACGTACGCCAACTACTAGCTGCGAAAGGCACCATGCGCTACTGCGAGGTTGGCCGATGATGCCTACCAAAAAAGTTGACAGTAATTAAGCCATACTGGTGTTTTAGGGGAGAAACTCCCCTAAAAGTCTGTCCATCCCTTGTATGAGTCTGTCCCTTGTATGAGTCTTGGCGTGAGTCTGTCCATCCCTTGTATGCATATAGTAGTACGTAGCCACCGGTGGCACATATCCGCTTTAGAAGGGGTATGTGCCACAGGGTATGCGAGATGAGAGATGGTGGTACTTGGAGTGTTCAGTAGATGGACGCAAGGACGGACGGACAGACAGACTAGCAGACGGACGGATGGATGGATAGGCGCGCGCACGTACGGAAGAATGAACGCGTGAACAGACAGACAGACAGATTGATGGACAGACTCATGGATGGATTCATGGACAGACGGACGAAAGCATGGATGGACGCACACATGGTCGCGCTGATGGACGGAAGCAAGAACGAAAGGACGGACGGAAGCACGGATAGGCTGACGAACGCTTCGCCCCACTCATTATCATTCACTCCGTGGACATGCTGTGATTTTTTGCCACCTGCCACTGTCCCGCCTCCATGCATATCTGGTAGTTATCCGTAAACACCTCGTCACACTGCGCCGCTACAATAAGCTCCTCATATTTTTAACGGTGAAGATTCTCTTAGTGTAACATAGCGCTGCGTCTGGCATGACCAGTAATATCAGACAAACAGACAGATTGATGGACGAACAAATGAACGCCAGGATGAACGTACGTACCGAAGCATGGACGGCAGCATGGGCGGAGGCAAGGTCGGCAGCAAGAACGAACGGACGGACTGATGCACTGACGGACAGACGGATGCACAAATGAACTTCAAGAAAAAAGACAGATCCCACGCACAGTGGGAATCGATGATACGCGAAGTGCGAAAGAGGAAGGTTGATATGTCATTTTCAAATCGCCACAACGTTACGAGGTGGAGGTAAATTATGCAGTACATGACTTTCGTGTGATGATTATCATGTTTGGATGTGTGGTTCACCTTCGACATCTATTCACGTCACGCGATGCCAACTTTAGTATATGTGGATCTTGCGAAACGGCCACGAGCACGCTATGAACATGGTATGTTGTCATGTTCTTACATGGCACATGTATCATGTTTGCACCAGTCATATACCTTCGTCATCCATTGACGTATTCTAATACCAAATTTGGTATATGTGGAGCTAGCAAAACGGCCTCAAGTGCATCATGAAGGGCCCAATAACCTCCAACGTAACGTTGACGCGCACGCACGCTGGGCACAGCGACGCTACGTTAACAAAACGCGAGCACTCTATGGTCTGAAGCCAGGCGCTACCGGCCAACACCGGCGCGACCACCGTCCGTCGGCGTGTCCCGACGGCAATGGCGCGAAATGTGACATGCTCTATTTGGCGCCAATGCATTACCATGACAGCCCCGCGTCTGCCTCTTTTCGTGACGGAGGGACGCCGGACGCGCTGAAACGCACGTGCGTCAAAGCAACGCAGTGCGGTGCGTGCCTCCGATTGTATGGCAGGACCGGTGCCTGGAGTGGCAACGCCGGCGTGATGCGACGAAGTGAACGCCGGCGAGCATGCCCACCGCGTCACGTCGAAATGTATTGGCGTCTTGACTCTAGTAGTAGTGATGTTATCACATGCCATGGATCTCATGAATATCATGTTTGCACTTTCCACATACCTTCGTCATTCATTGACGTCACGTATTACCAAATTTGGCATATGTGAAGCTAGCGAAACGGCCGCGAGTGCATCATCAGTGGGGCATGTAGTCATGTTGTTATATGACACGCATCTCATGTTTATCATGTTTGGATGTTTCATTTACCTATGTCGTCCATTCACGTCACGTAATACCGAATTCGGTATCTGTGAAGCTAGCGAAACGGCCGTGAGCACATCATGAGTGTAGCATGTAGTTATGTTACATGACGCGCATCTCATGTTTATCATGTTTGCACCACTCAGATACCTTCGTCATTTATTCACCTACCGTAATACCAGATTTGGTATAAGGGACGCTAGCGAAATGTCAGAGAGTGCAGTATGAGCGTGGCATGTAGGCGGCATGTTGTTACATGACATGCATGTCATCATTATTTTCATGTTATGACTTGTCAAATGTGCTTCTAATACAGTCAGGTTATGCCATACGAAGTTTCATATTGATACAATTATCCAAACGGCCAGGAGAGCTAAAAGTCATAGGTAGCTAGATAGATTGACAGATATGCTCAAAGTCGCCAAAGTTCGCTAAGAAATGCTTGGCATTTAAAATTAATTTGGGTGCAAACACACGAAACGTTCACGCACACACACACCCAGGCATCAAACACGCACAGCGTTCACTTAGAACTGATTTATTCATAGCACTAAGGTTTGAAAATACACCTGAGACACATGGACGAAATAGGATAAAAGAAGGCCAACAGCATATACTATCAAGACGTAGTTTATCATCCCACAGCCTGGAACTCAATAACTGGGATTCACTTGGGAACAGAGATAATGAAGGTGCACTTACACAGTGATCCTTATTTTTTTTTTATGAAGAAGGCCTCTGACATTTCACGTGCAGTTTTTTCTTTTGCTCTTCTGCCTCAAAACTTAGTCTCGCAAATCGTGCCTCACAACCACACAAAATGGCATGTGCAACCAGGTGCGTATATTTGTCATCTCATTTTCTTAATTTTTGGGCGTGTTCCCTTAACCGGTCATTAATACACATTTCGGTTTGGTCGATGTTCACCTTGCCGCAGGATAATGGTATCGAGTACATGACCCCCGTAGAACATTTCACATAGGACCTCTCATGCTTCTTCTTGCAGCCGCACTTTTTGCTATCACAAATACTTGGGCACAGTTTCCGACTTTCTGGGGTGCCTAAAACACCATCGGTACACCGTGCCTGCCAGCGACTTTTTTCAAAATGATGTGAGAGCTTATGAATATAAAGCACAACCTGTGGCCTAATCCTTGAAGGCTGGGTAGCAGCCATCGCTTGCCGGGTTCCACCTTTAAACTTCTGAAAAAGTGACTCAGCAATGGCCGTAATGATGAACGAGGGAACCCAGCAGCCTCTAATTGGCTCACCTGATTAGGAAAACTATGTTCCATGCTGTGTGGGAACGACTTCCGTAACGCCGACTCCAAGCAACGCGAGGCTACGCCCCTCTCGACAATCTTTGAATGGGCAGAATCGTATGGAAACAGCTTCTTCTTAACACGAGGATGATAAAACCAGCAAAAAGGCTCATCGTTCCATGTGAGGCTCAGGTCTAAAAATTGCAGACAAGCTTCTTGCGGTAATGCAACAGTGAAAGCTCTCGTCCTAGTTTTTTAGAAACGTGTAAAAAAGAGTCAGTGGGTGTAAGGTCTCCCTGCTCATTTAAAAACAAATAAAAAACCATCGACGTGTCTCAAACTCTGTAAAACTACCCCCCTGTTATGCGTTGCGAGTGTGACGATTTTTTGTATGGTGTATGTATTCCTGTGAAAAATAAACCATTTGTTGCAATTAGGCACTACTCCGCGTTGTTTTCAGCCCTGTGGCTTTATGCGCTAAAATTGATAATTTTATTTTCCTTCACACCCAAAATTATTCTTTTCGTACACTTTTTTGTTACTTGCCCCACTATAAAAACAGTTTTTGGATGAGGGGTGGTAGGTGCTGGGTACGGGCGAAATAAGATAACATTCGCATGGAATCACATATTGCAAGAAAAATAAACTTATTACGCTACCTCCAACACCACCGCCAAGACCACTGCCAGACACACCGCCAGTAGCCGAGGGTCCAGAGCCACCACTAACGCCATGGCCACCACCAATACCAACGCCCCCACCTAAAGGAAACATAACATGAACATGAAAAGTGATGTTTGTTTTACAGGCATCACTGTCCAGACCTTTTGTTTGACGATTCGTCAGGCTCAGCAAAAATTAAGAGATCATGCATACAAAATACTTAGTCATTGGAAGCAAAAACATTCTGAAAGCTCTATGCAGGCCGTGTTACGTAGGTATTTAGGATTATTTCGAAAACAAGAGAGATGTTTGATGTAAGTCAAAACTTGATAGTATTTCAATATTATTGCAGAAGTTTTTCCTACAAGAATCGGGCATGCCACTAGACTACTTTAACAAACAGGTCAAGTGTCGCATAAGGTGGCGAGAAAGTGACAAAATTCTCGCCCTAAATATACTGATCGGTGAGCCGCAAGAGCTCCCTCAATACCGGCCCAATTATTATAATTGCTGATTTCGAGGTTTGTCAAACAAAAAAAAACGTGCGTTTTTTTTACAAAGCTCCGTGGAGCATAAAACGGGTGACTTGAACACACTTCAGAGAATAATTTTTAAAAAGAGGAAAGGAAGGAAATTCCACGTTGTTTCTGTATGAAGCGCTGGAAATAAAGGAAAGAAGGTTTGAAGCAAACAGCTGGTTGGGTTAGGCTGCAATGGTGGCCTTAGAATGCATCAAGTAGGTTTGCGAGCGGTTCGTATCAGCAGACGCAGGCAAGGACAATTCTTTCCGCATGCGAAAAGCAGTAGGCGTATATTTGGACATGACAGCTACACCACCAACAGCTCTGACACGAAAACCAGCGAGTCAGATGACGACAGCAACCGAGAGAACCAATTGAGATGTTCCTCGAGTTGTGTCCTCAAAACAGTTTTAGCTCCAGGCTCTGGCCATTTAGATACTACCGTCAAAATTTGTGGCAATAGAAAACACAGGAGATATGGAGACGCAATAAATGGGCTCCATGTGTCTCTCGCTGGTCCCGCACAGCCGTATGGCTAGCGAATACACTGTTATTTGGCCTTCTCAGGGTTCCATTTTGCTGTTCTTCAAGGAGACGGGTATGTTTGTCAACAATGAGCCGTAATATATGCATGTGTGTGAAACAACTGGTCATGTAAACTAGCCAGTAATTCAAGCAAAAGCTTCTATCAGCCACGTATAGCCTACAAACGACGTGATGTTTGCCTTCGTAAACAGGCAGCAGGTATACTTACCTACGCTAACTCCTGAGGCACTACCACTTCCACCACTAGATCCAATGCCAAAGCCAGAGCCAAGGCCAACGCCACCAGTGCCATGGTGACTACTGCCATGGGCACCGCCTACTGAACATATAAAATGAATGAAAAACGTAATGTTTTCGAGCATGCTCCATCATCAAACACTTTTATTTGATGGCCTGTGGTAGACATTGGGTACAACGGAATAGAAGATCACGCAAATGGAAGTGCTTTGTTATTTGAATTAGAGCAAAGATATAACATCACCTGCAGATCCGCTACTGCCAACGTTGCCTCCAAGACCACCTCCAACGCCACCACTGCCGAGGATAGCACCAAGACCACTGCCTACAGGAATAAGAAACGCAATGTCTTGTTACATCCATCACTCCCAAAACCTTTTATATGACGACTTGTGGTAAATGGTTTTAGCAAAATAAGAGATCATGCATGCATATAATACCTAGTTGTTCAAAGAAAAGGCATCGTGAAAGCTCTACGCACGTATTATGTCGTACGGAATCGGGGTTCTTTCAGGAACAATGCAGATGAGAAAGGCCATAAGGAACGGAATATATTTCGACAATAAGCTAGAATGAGCTACTTAACTAGGACGCACCCCAAGAAAAACTCGTCGAAATTGGAATAACGTGGCGGGAAAGTCACATAGTCGTTGCCGTAGGCGTATCGATACGAGAGTCACAAAAGCTCCCACCATGCCGGCACAATGACTAGATTTGATGACTTCGAGTTCTGTCAAGCGACAACATTTTCTTCTCTTTCATAAAGCTCCCTGTTACAAGGGACGTTAATATGCTTGAGACGATCTGTCATATGAAAAGAAAAGGTTGTATGACTCATGCTTCTTAACGAAGTGTAAGATAGAAGCATGAGAGTGTTTAACTCAAGCATCCAATTCAGTAAGGTCTCGCCTTCGAAGCCGACACTTGACTCCAACAATCAATTCTGTGAGAGGTACTTATCATAAGACAAAGGGCATGAGATTCAGCTGCACAAGCTAAAAGCGGGAAGTGTCCTTTGAGCACGATGAAAGGTAGGCCTACATCAGCGATGTCACTGAAACCTGGTATTCTGACAATAACATCAACAACAAAAATTTAGGTGGTTCTATAATCGTGTACTCGAAAGAGTGTTAGCTTCACGTTAGGACAATTCTAAGTCGGAGTCAAAACTTTCTTGATGATATTCAGGCGAGGTGGTGCATGCAAGGAATAAATGAACGTATTGTGATCCTCAGTGATTCAGCAGAACCTCCGAAACGAATGGAAAGGGCGTACCCTGTTTAGCATGATGAGGGTTCCATCGAAGTGTTGTTCAACTGAACTAGTACGTTAGGCAACTATGGCCAATAATATTTGCATATCTATGAAAGAAATGGCTGTGTAAATTAAAAAGAAATCTATTTAAAAACACTTGTATCGGCAACGTAGAAAGTAAAGTAAGTGAACACCTCCTAGAAGAAAGTTGATGGTTTTAATCCCAAAGTTATATTTATGGCTTTGGCATGTAAGGCTTTTGTATATATCCAGCTTAAAATGATCTAATTGCTAAAAATATAAAAAATTAGCTTATGGAAATCAAAACGTGACAAAACGTACATGTCGTGCCAGAAGTCCAAGTCGAAAATGGGAAGTTTGAATAAACACGGCTTGGTAAGTACGTAGTGAGGACAGTATACTATGCTTTTAAACTACGCGATCACATAATTTCTAAGCTACGATGGGTTATCGTAAACAACAATATAAGGTTGTTATTTGGCAGGTTTGGGCTGCACACTGTTGGCCACGGTGGGACAAGTTCCTGCATTTTTGAATAATTCTGCTTCAATGTGCAGTTGCACCTACAGTGGAATAGAACGCCATGCAATATGCGAAAATATTTGATAGAAGGAAAATTGTCTCGGTCCGCAATACTGTAAGATGCAAAAAAATGGCTTCGAACATTTTATTTTAATACCAATGTGTAAGAGAAAGAGACTTTATATATCTGATAATTACTCCGGTCATAGCTTGGGGCTTTCTTTGAAACAGCACATTCTTCATTTAGGTGAGCTGAAGCACTTCTTTGCAGCTCGATTTGGGTCCCGTGCTCACTGTGATGCGCGTGCTGCACAGCCAGCCCCGCCGCGGTGGTGTAGTGGCTAAGGTTCTTGGCTGCTGACCCACAGGTTGCGGGTTCAAATCCCGGCTGTGGCGGCTGCATTTCCGATGGAGGCGGAAATGTTGTAGGCCCGTGTGCTCAGATTTCGGTGCACGTTAAAGAACCCCAGGTGGTCGAAATTTCCGGAGCCCTCCACTACGGCGTCTCTCATAATCATATGCATGGTGGTTTTGGGACGGTAAACCCCACAAATCAATCAATCATCAATCGTGCTGCACAGCCAGGCCACGCTTGGTATGCCGATTCCTAAACTTTCATTTGGGATTTTTTTAAATGCGAAGCATTTCTTAGCGAACTTCGGCGCCTTAGAGCGTATCTATCTATCTATCTATCTATCTATCTATCTATCTATCTATCTATCTATCTATCTATCTATCTATCTATCTATCTATCTATCTATCTATCATCTATCTATCTATCTATCTATCTATCTATCTATCTATCTATCTATCTATCTATCTATCTATCTATCTATCTATCTATCTATCTGTCTATCTGTCTATCTATCTATCTGTCTATCTATCTAGCTATCTATCTATCTATCTATCTATCTATCTATCATCTATCTATCTATCTATCTATCTATCTATCTATCTATCTATCTATCTATCTATCTATCTATCTATCTATCTATCTATCTATCTATCTATCTATCTATCTATCCACATACGTTTGGGTCCTCTCATGGTCAACCCCTATACTTGGCGTGAACCAAAATTAGCCTGAGAGGGTAAGATGGCTTGACGAATATGACGCGCTGGTCAAGACATGAATAATATTACAATCCCGTCGCGTACACTTCCCGCCAGACAGCGGCACATACCCACGGGCGGGTATGTGCCGCTGGTATGCGGGTATGTGACACAGGTGGTTTACACTGTGTCTACCCAGGAACGACGAGAATGAAATGAAAAAAAAAAACATTGTCCTGCAGGACGCGCTTAGCGCGTAGCGGGCGTCTCCCACGTATGGACCGACAGGGAATACCTGGCGGCCGCTTCCTGGGCCCGCTGGACGGCCATTGCAGGTCGGTGTGAAGTGAACTCCTGAGGGACCTCTCCCACTTGTTTGAGGTAGAGTCGGGAGGAGTGTTTCTGCACTCCCAGAGCATGTGTGCGAGTGTCGCTGTGTGTCCACACGAGGGGCATGTGTCGCTGGTGTATGCGTCAGGATAATAAACGTGAAACTTGGCAAGGCTTGGGTACGTGTGTGTCTGTAATAGGCGTAGGGTTAGCGCCTGCGGTCTGTCAAGTTTCGGGTGCGGGGGTGGGGGAAAATGCGGCGTTCAAAGTAGAAGTGCTTTGTTATGTCGTTGTACGTAATGGTGGATCCTGATTGGTCTCTAACTTAGCGAGAGGGGGTTTCGCAGTGGCGGCGCGGTCGGTAAGTGCGCGTGCTGCATCATGGGCGATCTCGTTGAGGTTGGATGGGGCACCCGGCATCTGGCCGAGATGGGTGGGGAAATAGATGACAGTGTGGTGCTTCAGGGCACTAGGGTCCGCTCTGCGCAGGATACGTAGCACCCGGTTGGAGATGACTCTGCGTTTGAGGGCTTTGATGTCCGATCTGGAGTCACTGTAGATGAGTTCCCGTTTGCTGTCGAGCATGGCTACAGCTATAGCTACTTGCTCTGCTACTTCGGGGTTTCGGGTGAGGATTGTGGCACAGTTAAGAATCTGCTTGCTGTTCTCAGCGTTACATTTCAAGTTGTTGCTACCGCATTCATTCCTTTGCACTTGCGGTGAAACTGTGACTTTTTTCGTCCTATACTACGCCATATTTCATGAAGTAATTATCGATTTCCTAAACGATCAAGGAAAGTACAAATAGCAGAAATAATGTACCAGAAAAAAATGCAGACAGCCGAGTGAACGCGTGGGCGATCGCAGCTGTGTCATGCATTTGTAATAAATCTTACGCATCAGGCACCGCAAGCTTTCAAAGATGCTTAAGCACCTTAGCGTTACGTAATGTGTATAGGCAGAGACATTTATGTCAGGTTGGAAAGAGTTTTGGAATCCGAAACCTTTAGTTTTGGTTTTGGATCTGTCTGTGAGGGGTTTGAAAAATGGTCGTAGCTTTTGAATGGCTGACAATAACTGCATAATTTTTTTGCTAAATATAACAGCGAAGGCGAGTAATGGGATCACAACACGAACCGCGTGTGCGATGTAGTTGTCTGCCACCGCCACCGATGTCTGCAACAACTAACGCAAGAAATAAGAAAGAAAAAAAAACTCAGCAAATACAAACGGCCAAAATCACAATGGTATTCGAACCTTGGTTCCCTGCGTGCCTGCCCAGTATTCTACCACTGTGCCACGTCGGGGCTATAGGAACTCCATTGCAAAATGGCCTTAGGCAGGCTTGATGTCGGGAAAATGATCGCGTTCATATGAGCAACAGAGCGTTTCAGAACAGCAAGGACAAAACAAGGTGTCACATTATATGAATTGTGCACCGAATGGGTCGGCGGATGCTCCAGCCCTTCACAAAACCTTGATCTTGTTCACCTATTAGCTGTGACACATACCTATACTGTGGAGGAATTGTGCGGATTACAACTGCTTGTGGGATAGTTTTTTATTGTTGTCAGCCGCAACACGAAAAAATTTCTTGCAAGTGTGCAGCAGGTGCTACGCTTTTTTACTACCTACTACACAATAATTTATGGCATAGAGGGTACCCTGCAGGTGTGCTTACAGAAGCTATCCAAAGCGTGTTAAAGAGGGCTCTGAAAGGGCACTCTTCCAGCTTTCGCCATGACAGTGTTGTCTGTTCTGCACAGGCCTGATGGTTTGAGAGAGAGCTTGACAATTTTTAATTCCAAAAACGTTCTTTTTCGAAAGAACTTTTTGGCAGGTGGTCACCGACCTAAAGTTGATCTCTGTAAAATATATTTATATGTTCGCTTTTGTAAGTAAGAAGCTGGTACACGTACCTGCACCACTTATTGTTGTACCTGCTGATGCGCCACCATTTCCAATGCCAAAACCACCGCCAATGCCGGCCCCGACGCCAGTGCCATGACCACTAGTACCAGGACCACCAGCTACAAGAAAAGTCACGAATAAGAAGCGTCCTGTTTTTTTTTTTATTCCCCACCATCGCAACATTACTTCATGACTTTTAGTTGACATGGGCACAACGAAGTCGTGCATTTAGAAGTGATTAGTTATTACAAGAAAAAAAAGTATAATTACACCACCTCCTATTGCCCCACCAAGACCACCGCCGAATCCACTGCCTACGCCACCAGTGACAAGGCCAACGCCTACAGAACATACACAATGAATAAATACCATGATACTTATTTACCTACTCCTTTATCAACACCTTTTATTTAATGACTTACGGTACATGTGTACAACGAAACAATACGTCACGTCTACGAAAATACTTAGTAATTGAAAAACAAATTGTACATGAACGAGGAATGGCGCCTTTGAAGTATAGGAAAAATACTTAGTAATTGAAAAAGAAATTGTACATGAACGAGGAACGGCGCCTTTGAAGTGAAAAAAGCATTCTGTCAGCCACAGAAGAATGTGGCGGGAAGAAAAGTAATTCTTTTGCGTCTTTTCATGAAAACATAATTATGGTTTAGAGGGGACGCCTTCAATGATGATTATCGCATTTCGAAAAGCAAATGTGACTATTAGAGACCCTAAAGTTGAGTGCTCCAAAAATTACGATGACCTAGTTTTTTTTAAGATCCAGCTAAACGTAAGCAAGCGGGTTTCAATAGTTTTTCGTAAATATTGAACAAGCGGCTTTCCCAGCCACGATTTCATCCCGTGACCAGCGCGTCAGCACTCGAGAACCATTACCATTATACCATTGTGGTTGGTGAGACTGGAGAGTCGGATTGGCTGTTTGCGATTAACCAGATAACTTGTATAGCTTTCGCTCTTTAATAACACATGTGTTAATCATCTCCGAAAAAAGATATGGTCGAAATGTTTACCTGTAGTGCTACCTGCTGCACCAAGATTACTTGTAAGACACGAATCAAAACAAACACAATTAAACGCAAAGTGTTGATCCACATGGTTTCTCAGAAAAGGCAGTAGTTAGATTGGAGGCACAGGTGCATGCGGACGTAAACTGCCGTATTTTTACCAGTAGAGGCCTGTAGGCCGCAAAAGGAAGTCTTGAGTGAAGCTGCATTATACGATTATAAGACAAATACATCTTCTACCTTGAAGCTTGAACGGTGCTTCAAGAAGCTCGCTCTATTCGCTAGTGTACAATATCTCAGAATTCTGGAAATGTTATGCCCCGTATATGTTGAATTTCCTTATACGTGTTGCTTTCTTGCCACGTGCAAAAATTTATAATGTGCTTAGGAGAAAAAACTCAAACAAGCCTTCAAATCAGTGACAACAACCGACCAAGGAAGGGGCCATATCACCAGATTTCATAGTTTAATTTATGTTCCTTGAGTTCATTTCAATGTGGTCGCAAACAAGAAGGTGAAATTCTGGCTAATTTGGCCGTTCACTTTTTTATAATTGAATATAATTAATACAGAAACGCTAGTGGCGTAAGAGTCCGACCTCACTGTCTCCCTTGGAGGCCGCGACGTCACAATCGGCTTACTGGGTGGTCACCTGCAACCCGACGAACAATCTTGTTCTGTGGTAAGCTGTGTGTTCAGTTCAGCTATTTCTATTTTACTGGTCTTGCCAATAAATTTGAATAATTTGCAGCTGCTGAAACAATCTCACAGTCGCAGCAGAAATGCACTTACCATGTGTGGTGAAGTCGCTAATACGTCAGAAAAACCATGAAAAAATGCAGTCGACGGTAACTTCTTGTGCTTATTTTGAAGTGAAATATTCTCGAGAATCAGCTTTGGGTACATTAGAAGCAAGAGTGACACTCTCCTTCTAGTTCTTGTTTGAAACAACAGGTTTTTGTGCGACCACGTCATGGGGCTCATAAATTTGCAGGTGTGCTGCAGTGAAGTAGAGCACCAAATCGAGTTAGTTGGTTACCATTATTTTAAGGCATATTACCCGCGCCAGTAAATATGGACAAAAAATTAAGAAATACCTGTCTGCGCACGTCCTGTCTTCTTTCGTCATTTTCCCGCATTTGCTAGCACTGTTAATGGGCCTTCAAAATATGTATGGATTACATGCGCACTGCTTCGTTTTCTCCCATAACGCAACGTATGGAGGCTGCATAACGTTTTTAGGAACGTTTAGTGAACATCGCTTATAAAGCAACAATGGTGGTGCAGTACAACCGAGAACATGCTTTTTTCGTTGTTGTTGTTGTACCAGTAAACTCTTTCGCTCTTCCAAGTATTTTATGGCAAATCATGTGCTGCTAGCCTTCGCTTCAACGAACATAACGTGTTTCTTACCCAGGCTGCCACCCACCACACCACCTGCTGGTCCACCTCCTACGCTGAGACCAACTCCGCCAGCTAGTGAAAGAAGGTAGAACATGGAGCTAGAGAATCTGAAACTTTCTTGACTCCTGTGCGTCTAGTTTATTTCAGGCATCTGCTATTATTCAGGTATAATATTCTGCATAACGTAAATATGCGCGCAACGTGGGAACCATTATATAGCCCTAATCTGCCCCTTCTTAAGAAAAGCGAAATAGTGTAAACTAGCTCAATATAAAAAAAGAACAGTTAAAAAAAAGTCACATTCACTACTTCGGCACAAGGCCGAAGCTGATGCGTGAATGTCATAGCAACACATCGGGCTGCAATACGAAGTAAGGCTAGAATATTTAGAAACCATACGTAATGTAGTGAATATAATCGATTCTGCTTGAATTAAAAGTAATGCAGTAACCACAATATATAAAATAGTGTTGTGAATAGTTGACTGCATGATATCCCACAAGAGGCAAAGTCCGAGTTCAAAATCGAGAAACGTGACAAACCATTGGGTTTCACGTTGAAGTAGATTAACGTCGAAGTATCCAGTGACTATCACCAGCTCAACCTGTAGGCACACCACACAGAAGTTGTGCTGTAAGAAATGTGTGATGTCTGTCTGCAAGGTTTTGTTAGATGTACACTGTCACGACAATGAAGCCATGTGATATTTTATTGCTGCAAGCATCACCAGAACTCATATTCTACAGCTAGTTGAGTTTGTCCGTCTAAAGTGAAATTGGCGGGGCGCATTTTGTTGGGATCCGAATTCACAGGCACGACAGAACCAGCCACTTCCTGAATCATCTTGTACTTGTTGCTGGCAATGTTTCCTGTTGCTTCAGAGTGAAAGTGTAGCCAGAAACGTTTTGGAATGCGTTTTTCGGCCACTTGTATGTGCTTCGGTGAACCCACCCCTTCATTGATCAAGCCACCCGCACACGTCCATGTTTAGGAAAATCATGTATGACTTGTCCAAAAAAGTACATGCTTTGTTCAAGAACATTTATTTCAAGTAAACTGACAGTAAGCAAGCGGTAAATGAAGCATATACATAAAGCTCACAGTTAGTAATATGGACACTTTGGGCGGCGTGGACTAGTTGGTTATTGCGGTGCGCTGATGACTGAGGGGTCGCTGGTTTGAATCTCCAGCCTCTGCATGCCTTAGAGTATTTTCTCTTGGTTTATTTTTCTCTGTACCTTTTATATATATATATATATATATATATATATATATATATATATATATATATATATATATATATATATACACACGTTCCCCTTGAGAAACTCAATAGAAAAAACACAGATCATTTTTTTCTTATTGTTGTAGGCGATAGAATTTTGACCAGCAGATTTCCGCTTTCCGCGATTGTTCCACAGTTTGTGGTCGCTGTTTCAGCACAGTTGGATAAGACGGAATTCCACACATCAGGAAGAACAGTGCGTAGCCGCTAATTTAGTGAGACTTTCTATTGTATTCGTCTATTACCTCTGACAGCAGCTTAATCCAACACTCCTAGCCTTGAAAAAAAGGCTGTGGCTCATCATTGATCTCGCACTTAAGTCTGGTTACGATGGTCTCGTTTCTCCGCTTGTTCATATATACCACCCCATTGGGGATGATGAGATAAGGGGAAGAGTTGGTGCATTCGGTTACGTTTTAAAAAACGGTTTATATTTTCCTGCAGCGAATCCTATTCCACGATCTCAAAGGAACTTCTGTGGTGTTTCGGTAGAAAAAATGGTTCTTAAACACGAGATGTAGGTTTTCCTGTTCTTACTTTTATGGCGGAATGTCCATAAGTAGCGAGTAGCATGCTCAATAACAAAGTGGATAAACCTTTTTCATGAGTCATAACCAGAAAATCCCCCAATAATGTCCATCGCAAAGAGCAAAAAGCTCATCAGGAAGAGGCACGTTTTCAAGTTTTTCATGCTTATTTGTTTTCGTCTTCTTGCATTTTTGGATTGTATCACAATGCCAAATGTAGGTGGCAACATCGGTTACCATATCCAGCCAATGATATTGTGTCGACAAGAGGGAGAGCACCTTCTTTACCCCTACATGCCCATAATGTTTATGTGGGGGCACGTAGATCTTTTGTGCTTTTCATTTGACGATGGCCACGTTGTTTACCGATGAATGCGTTCTTTTTAGGCACTCATTGCTCCATCATTCAAGTTCATCATGGGACAGAAGTTGAACTATTGCGGCTATACTTCGACATTGGTTATGTCCTTTTGATTGAAGTTTGCTTCATACATCGATAATTTCATCGGCCACCGGAAGCAACGTCCTTGAGGAGTCCTAGTATTCTTCAGCTACTGTAGTGCACAGTGGTCTGTTACAACTGTGAATGACTTTGCATGAAGGTAGCAATGCCATTTATTGATGGCATCAATAAGGTCAAGACATTCTCTTTATGTAACGGCATAAATTACCTCATGCTTAAGTAGTTTCCGGAGTAATAGGCAACGGGATGTTTTTAGCCTTTGTCATCAGGTTGCTTCAGCACTGTACCAGTGCCTTCGCCAGATGCATCACAGTACACAGTGCACGGTTTCAAAGTGTCGTAGATGCGAAGCACCATTTATTCAGTTAGGCGCTTCTTCAGCTACCAAACAGCTTGCTGACATGCTTCTGTCTGCGTCCACAAGCTCCCTTTGTGGAGCAGTTTCCCGTGTGGAAGAGTGCTGTAGCTGAAATGAGGGATGTACTGACGATAAGTGTTGAGAGTGCTCAGAAAACGATGAAGCTTTTTTCTCTCGTTTAGGCGCCAAAAATTTGAGTAATGCAGTCTAGTTATTTTGCTTAGGTGTCACTATTCCTTGTGAAATGTTGTGGCACAAGTATTTAATGCTGGATCTTTAAAATTGGCACATTTTCCCATTTCAGTTCTACGTTCTAGCTTTTAAGAGCCTTCAACAGTGCCTAGAAGTATCGTAGGGGATCGACAAATGTCTCGGTGTATAAGACCACACCGTCAACGTAATTTCTAACAGTATTGAGCTGATGTTTGACCATTATTGATTTCATGGCTCTTTCAAATGTAGCTGGGGCGTTGTTTAACCCGAACGACAATACCAATTCATTCGCAATGGTCATTACTGGTGACAAACGCAGTTTTTTTAATGTCGCTGGGATGCATTTGAAAGTGCCAGTACTTTGACGTCACACCTAGCACAGCGAAAAAATTCACCTTTCAAAGTGCTCCTGAATGTCATCTATACGTGGAATTGGTTGATAGCTGGGTACCGTTGAGGCATTGAGCTTGAGATAGTGAATAGATAGGCGAGTACGTTCTTCGCCTTTTTTTTCCATTAAGATGATCAGTGTGGCATATATGGCGACAGCGAAAGCCTCACATCACCTTGCTTAATGAGGACGTCAACGTGTTTGTCAATTTCCGCTTTGTCGGCTTGTGAACATCTGTATGGTGCTCGATGAATAAAGGCAGCATTCTTAAGTGCAATCCTAAGTTTTTCAGTAGTGATGCATCCAACATCTGTGTGGGATTTCCAGAAGATCTCGTCATACTTATTTAAAAGACAGTCGAGCACTGGTAATTCATGTTTCGGCAAGCAGCTTTCTGAATTCAAGGTTCTAATCAGCGGTGCTTTAGTGGTTCTCTTCATTGTGATACGACAGGTTCAAATTTTCACGTTCCTGTGTTTCTGACTGGGTTTCCAAATTTAGAGTAAGATTGACGTACGAAGCGCTGTGTAGGCCAAGAAATAATTGTGCTCTCAAGCTTCGCAGAACTTGTAAATACAATCTCTTTGTGATATTCCCGTTTGGCAATTGGATTTTCACGCGACCCGAAGTTCGAATGCTTAAAGTAACTTGTTGTACATGGATGCTCGAGTTTCTCATCAACTGAAGCTTGAGCTATGTGTACACATCTTCACTGACACAAGTAATTGTTGCTCCTGTATCAAGAAATGCAGTTATTGGAAATCTGTGATTGGAACATCAAACTGTAGGAATGAAACTCTGCGTCGTGCTCCTCCTATCCCGGTCTACTCTCAATAGCGGACAAGTTGCCGAGGAGCGGACGTTCGTGGTTTCAATAAAACTGGCGTGAATATCCAGTAACTGAAGAAAATCTACATTTATTTTGTGGGACATGAGGTAGAAAAGTCAATTTTGGCTGGTGAGGCCCGCTAAAAAGACGTGAAGTTCTTGACGTAGCATTACGGTTACGAGCAACAGAAATTCTTCTCACCCGTCTTAAAGATGTCTCGACCCGTTGGGCAGCGGCGATCCACTCTGATGACAAGTTTAAAGACAGTCCGATGGGGGCCAGTTCCGCATCAGGAGGAACACCGTAAGTCCGTGCAGTGATGATGTTGAACTCTTTAAGGCTGGCCAAGCAGACCAGTGGTATATTTTTCGTTGTAGTATTCCTTGATGATCTGCGCTCCTTTTAGCCGGTAGTAGATGAAGAGACGAAAGGAATCTCCGTCATTCGTAGCAAAGTGATTTCGCTTTTAGCGCTTTATATCATCCTGTGTCTCGTCGTAGCCGAAAATTTCTGTGAGGTGCCACTTGAACGCAAGCTTCCCTTTCGATGTGTTCTCTGAAGTGACTAAAATATATATATATATATATATATATATATATATATATATATATATATATTGTAGCGATGCTGACGCCGACAGGTTAAAAAAACAAGCGTCTTTATTAGGGCGAACTTGTGCCCACGATTCTAAAAACTATGGTCGTCAAGTTCGAGTAGCCGAGTGGCACAGATCCGACTATCTTCCTCTTCCTCGTTGTTGAACGTCCGAACGCGTGGCGCATGCCAGCCGAGCCGGGTCTTGCTGGTGCTGGTGACGATGATTGTGGCGGGCTACTTGAATGTGGCGAACCTGTCGCAGCATTGCCCCCCTCCTCAGACGCATCGTCCCGATGCTTAAGACAGAGAAAAGATACACGCGCACTCTCACTCGTTTTTCGACGATCTGTAATGATAGGGTTTCATGCGGACTACGTGGACCACTTCCGTGGGATTGCGGCGTCTTGAACTCACGTGTCCAGCGGATCTAACTTCATAAGTAACGTTGCTGATACGGTTGAGTACTTCATAAGGGCCGAAGTATCGGCAAAGAAGCTTTTCAGAGAGTCCGCGGCGGCGCACTGGTATCCATATCCACACTTTGTCACCGGGAGGATAAAGTGTGTCATTGCGTCGCTTGTTGTAGCGACTAGAATCGACGTGCTGTTGGTGGCGTATTCGGTATCTTGCCATTTGCCGTGCTTCTTCGGCTCTTTGCAAGAAGTCATCTAAGTCAGGTGGATAGCTGCTTTCGTCCTGTAGTGGTAACATGGCATCCAGCGGGGTGGTCACTCTTCGGCCGAATACTAGTTCGAAAGGGGCAACGTGGGTTGTTTCCTGAACGGCTGTATTATATGCGAATGTTACGTAGGGTAATATTTCGTCCCACTGTTTATGTTCAACATCAACATACATTGATAGCATGTCGGTCAGAGTTCCATTGAGGCGTTCGGTTAAGCCATTTGACTGAGGGTGATACGCCGTTGTTCTTCTGTGATCGGTATTTGTCATGCGCATCAGGCATTGCATTAGGTCTGCAGTAAATGTGGTGCCCCGATCCGTAATAACGACGATGGGCGCACCATGTCTGAGCACTATGTTGTTCACAAAGAACTTGGCGACTTCGGCAGCTGTCGCACTGTATAGAGAGTCAGTTTCAGCATAACGGGTGAGATAGTCTGTGGCTACGACTATCCATTTCTTGCCTGCACGCGATGTCGGCAAAGGTCCTAGGAAGTCCATGCCGACTTGTTGGAATGGGGCATCTGGAGGGTCTATTGGCTGGAGAAGGCCGGCTGGTTTTACGGGTGGAGTTTTGCGTCGTTGACATTGACGACAAGTTTTCACATAGCGCTGCACTGATGCGAGCAACTTAGGCCAATAGTATTTCAGGCGAATCCTGGCGAATGTTCGGCTCACACCCATGTGTCCAGATGTTGGCTCGTCGTGGCATGCGTGCAGAATTTCCTCTCGCATGGCTGTGGGCACGACTAGTAAAAACGTTTCACCATTTGGTTCGAAGTTCCTCCTGTAAAGGACACTTCCTCGAAGGCAGAACGCGGAGAGCCCTCTGGAGAATATGCGAGGGACTTGAACGTCGAGACCCTGCAGGTGTTGTATAAGTGCCAGCAAATCCGGGTCATCTCGTTGTAGTTGAGCGATTTTGGATGTGTCGACAACGCCTAGAAACGGGAAGTCTTCCTCTTCAGGTACACTTGGATCAACGGGAGAGCGTGACAGGCAGTCGGCATCGCTGTGTTTCCTTCCCGATTTTTTTTTTATTTATTTTATTTTCACATACTGTTAACCCTTTGCAGGGTTATTACAGGAGTGGGAGCGAAGGGGAACAAAAGAAAAACAGAAAACATTCACATCAATAGTAACAATCAATTTTGGACCGAGCAGCCCTTCTCAACAAGTTCAAAATTAAGGAGGCTGCATGCACGAGTTAAAGTGGTAGTGGGCGAAAGAAAAGAAGGATAATAAATCATAGCTGTAAAAGTTGGTGCAAATACAAATGTTGGCAAGTAAGTCAATTCAAGGAAGTACACAAGGAAATGAAAATACAATACATACTATGTAATCAGCGTTATGGTTAAGTACTATGTGTATTTTGCAACATTGCTAGAAAGTCATCAACTGTACGCTGTTCGGCTATAAGTCGGTCAAGAGCATTCCATTCTCGAATGCATCTAGGAAAAAAAGAATAATAGAATGTGTTATTGTTGCAAGAGTACTCTTGGAGTGTGTGATCATGTGTGTGACGTGTTTGCCTTGTTGTCTTGGTTTTCACGTATTTAGCGTGGTCTATTTTAAGACAGTTGTGCAATAACAGGTATAAGAACTTTAGGCGATGAATTTTTGCTCGACTTTCGAGTGTCGGCAAATCTGCGTGGCGTAGTAATTGTGTTGGGGAGTCGAGGCGACGATACCGGTTAAAAATAAATCTAATCGCTTTGCGCTGCACTCTTTCAAGCGTGCTGATACCACTATCCGTGAATGGAAACCAGATTATGCTCGCATACTCCAAGATTGGTCTAACAAGTGTGACGTATGCTAGGAGCTTAGTGTCGCGGTCAGCGTGGCGCAGCGTCCGCTTAAGGAAGAATAATTTTTTTAAGGCTTTCTCGGCTATGTTTTCTAGGTGCACTGTCCAACTGAGATCGGAAGTTATAGTCACACCAAGATATTTATACTGGCTTACATTTCGTAGCACGATGTTGTTGTAACCGTAATGGAAAGGTAGGCGTGATTTCTTTTTTGTTACTTGCATGGCGACTGTTTTGTCGGAATTAATCACCATTTGCCAGTTAGAACACCATCGTACAACGTCGTTTAGGGCATCGTTCAGTTCAGTTTGGTCTCTGGAGCTTTTAACCTGTTTGTACAATATGCAGTCGTCTGCAAAAAGCCTTATGTTTGCGTTAATGTTGACTGTTAGATCGTTTATGAATAGAAGAAATAATATCGGTGCCAAGACGGATCCCTGAGGAACACCGGACGTAACGTTTAATGTGTCAGAGACGTGTTCACTGCAGTGTACAAATTGTTGGCGACCGGACAAATAGTTGGATATCCAACGGGTCACTGGCCCATCCCCGAGTTTGCAAACCAGCTGGTAAACTAGCTTTTCATGGGAAACCCGGTCGAACGCTTTTGAAAAATCCATAAAGATTATATCAATTTGGGAGTGTTGATTAATGGCTTCGGCCAGATCGTGAATTGTTTCAGCTAGTTGCGTTACGGTCGATAGGCCTCTCCGAAAACCGTGTTGGTTGGGGTGTAATAGGTTTGTTTTCTTCGACAAACTTTGTAATGAATTTAAGGATAATGTGCTCGAGTAGCTTACAGCTAGTGCAAGTTAAGGAAATGGGCCTGTAGTTTGATGGAGTCGATTTGTCCCCAGATTTATGCACTGGGATTATTTTTGCAAGTTTCCATTCAGAGGGAATCTGCGAATCTTGAATAGATTTTGTAAATAGTAAGCGCAGGTACTTACTAACCGGTTCCGCATACCGTTTGAGAAAAGCATTCGGTATCCCATCTGGACCACAACTCTTTTTATCATCGAGGTTTAACAGTAGATTCAGTATACCGCTTTCAGTTATTTCCGGAGTTTTAGATAACTTCTTGTCAGTGGGTGGCCTAATCTCGGGATGATGCACTAGCCCATTATCGATCGTAAAGACGGACTGAAAGTAGCGGTTGAAATTGTCTGCCTTATCTTTTGTGTCTATCGAGGGGGAGGCGTTTTGGCCACTGTGTTTGCCACTTACATAGCGCCAAAATTTTCCTGGCGAGGTTTTGATGAATTTTGCTAGCGTGGTACCAAAATAGTGAATTTTTGAAGAGCGTACTTTGCTTTTCAGTGTTCTTGATAAAGTGGCGATCTGAGCGGTGTAGCCAGCTCGTGAGCTAGACCTCCTAGCTTTCCTCAGCCTACTGATTTTACGTTTTATATGAATTATGTCACGTGTGATCCAGGCATTATGCTTTCTTGTAATTTTTCGCTGTGTGGGGACAAAGTTCTCAATGCAATGAATGACACGTGCCTTGAATTGTAACCATATGTGATCCATTGATAAATTTTTGTCCATGCAAAGATCATAGAAGGCAAGAAATTCGTGATTAAGATATGTTATTATTGCTGCGTCGTCTGCTCTGTTAAAGGCAAGAACGTGTCTATCGGGGCTATGGATTCTAGAAAGACCAGATAGAGGCAGTGTGCATAGGACTGAGTTGTGATCAGATATTCCGTCTAAGATTTCGATGCGCGCCTGGTCTTCTGGAAAATGATCACTAACGAGCACAACATCTAGAATAGAGCTGGATACGCCCTGTACACGTGTGGGGACGCGCACCAGTTGTTCGAGGTTAAAATTGAACAACATATCTAATATGACGTCATTTGCAGCACTTCGCACTTTTTTTGATGACCATTCTATTTCAGGCAGATTGAGATCTCCAGCCATGATGATCATACCACCCGTCACGTGATCGTGCATATAATCCAGAAGAAGTTCCAGATAACTTGTCTCAGCATTAGGTGGTCGGTAAATAACTCCAACAAATACACAGCCCTTTTGCAGCTGCACTTTGCACCACACCGCTTCAATGCTAGGGTTGCCCGGTAAGACAGAGTAGCGCAATTCCTTCTTGAAAAAAAGTGCCACGCCCCCTCCTCTAGTCTCTCTATCTTTGCGCACAATCACATAACCTGGCGGCGTGACCTCATGGTCTAGGATGTCCGAGTACAGCCATGTTTCCGTGACAGTAACTATGTCAGGTTTAATTTCTAGAAGGAGAGCTTCGAATTGATCTACTTTATTTACAAGACTACGTGCGTTCACATTCAATAGGGTTACTTCTGTCGACTTCGAGTGACTCTTTTTTCTATGCCAACTTCGTTTTTTGTCACTGCAATTATATCTTCTCGTTCACTATCCCAAGCAAAAAGTTGACCGTTGATTCGCACTTTATCGCGCACCAGTGACACCCTTTCCTGCCTGTCCCGGTGTTCTTTCGTTCGATCCCACAGTTTCTTTCTAATGTCCCGAGTATTACGAGAAAAGTCTTCACTGATAGAGAAACCTGAGCCCTTCAGCTTTGAACACTGTCTGAGGATTGAAACTTTGTCTCGATGATCGAGTAATCTTAGAATAATGGGTCTGGGTCTGGATATACCAACTGGCTTCTTTTTTCCTAGACGGTGGATTATTTCGATTCCCTTGGTTTTTATCTGTAGCACACCATCTAAAATCTTCTTTTCGACCAACTCGACAAGCATGTCTGGCGATTCATTTTGTTGTTCTTCAGCACCGTAAATGACAAGGTTGGACCGACGGCTCCGGTTTTCTAGATCATCCACTTTCATTTGCATAGCCTTTAGGTTTTTTTCTAAGTTAGATATTCGTTTATTGCACTCAGTGACCTGTTTTTCAAGGCCAGTTATCTTTTCAAGTTTTTTGTCAATCGCGTCAA
Organism: Rhipicephalus annulatus; assembly: GCA_013436015.1. Taxonomy (NCBI): domain Eukaryota; kingdom Metazoa; phylum Arthropoda; class Arachnida; order Ixodida; family Ixodidae; genus Rhipicephalus; species Rhipicephalus annulatus. The sequence goes on from WOVY01007401.1 coordinate 28,856, forward strand.
GTCTGATGTTTGTTGCGGATTTTTCTTTCTTAATATCTTGAATGTCTCCTGCAATTTGCTTTAGCTGTTCGGCTATGGCGTCTAGTGCAGGGCCTGGGTTCAACTCAACATCTCCGCTCAACAGTAGCAACAAGCGCAAGGAAACAATCAGTTTACAAAAGGTTTCACGAAGCGACCGTGGGCACGGCAGCAGAATTAGGCAAACATCGTTACTGCGAAATGACTTGTCATAGCGTCTGCTCACCTGCGGGATAAACAGGAACGGGTTTGAAGGCTGCATCTTTACGACGCCGCCGTGCCCACTGCCGATTGTGCCGTAAGCGCTGTCTTTTAAAGGATCGTTACATGGTGACGTCATCGGTGATCCCAGAGGCTCTGACGATGTAACACCAGCGCCATCGTTGAAGGACCGGTAGCGTTCGTCAGTTGAGGCTGGGTTTATCAGCAGATCCATATCGCCGTTGAAAGTAGGTCGAAGCATTGGTTGTCGCTCCGCACATGCTGCAGAAAGGCCTAGAAGAAGCAGCAGGGTTCCAATCTGCGGGATAAACAGGAACGGGTTTGAAGGCTGCATCTTTACGACGCCGCCGTGCCCACTGCCGATTGTGCCGTAAGCGCTGTCTTTTAAAGGATCGTTACATGGTGACGTCATCGGTGATCCCAGAGGCTCTGACGATGTAACACCAGCGCCATCGTTGAAGGACCGGTAGCGTTCGTCAGTTGAGGCTGGGTTTATCAGCAGATCCATATCGCCGTTGAAAGTAGGTCGAAGCATTGGTTGTCGCTCCGCACATGCTGCAGAAAGGCCTAGAAGAAGCAGCAGGGTTCCAATCTGCGGGATAAACAGGAACGGGTTTGAAGGCTGCATCTTTACGACGCCGCCGTGCCCACACGACCGTTGTACACGACCGTAATATCATACTCCTGCAGCCTAAGGCTCCATCTTGCTAGTCGACCTGACGGGTCCTTGAGATTTGCCAGCCAGCATAGAGCATGGTGGTCACTGACAGCTCTGAACGGTCTGCCATAAAGGTAGGGTCGAAACTTGTTTATGGCCCAGATGACTGCGAGGCACTCTTTTTCAGTTGCAGAGTAGTTTGCCTCAGCTTTTGATAGTTTGCGGCTGGCATAGGCTAACACTTTCTCTTGACCATTTTGCCACTGGACAAGGATGGCGCCGTGGCCGACATTGCTGGCATCGGTATGGACTTCTGTGTCGGCTGTCTCATCAAAATGGGCAAGTATTGGTGAACCCTGCAGTCGTTTCCTTAATTCGTCAAAAGCTTTCTGTTGTTCGCTTTCCCACGTGAAGGGCACGTCGTCTTTTGTCAGTTTTGTAAGAGGTTCCGCAATCTTTGAGAAGTTTTCCACAAATCGTCTATAATAGGCACATAAACCCAAAAATCGACGCACTGACTTTTTGTCTCGGGGCGTAGGGAACCTCTGAACAGCGGCTGTCTTTTCGGGATCGGGACGAACAGCCTCGGAACTAGTGACATGTCCAAGGAATCGTAGCTCTTCGAAGCCGAAGTGGCATTTTTCGGGTTTGATTGTCAATTTCGCTGACCGGATGGCTTACAATACTGTGCGTAGTCGCTCTAGATGTTTGTCGAACGTTGCAGAGAATACCACCACGTCATCCAAATACACTAGGCATGACTGCCATTTCAATCCGGCGAGGACAGTGTCCATCATTCGCTGGAACGTCGCTGGTGCGGAACAGAGGCCGAGTGGAAGCGCTTTGAATTCGTAAAGGCCATCTGGTGTTACGAATGCCGTTTTTTCACGGTCCCGCTCATCGACCTCTATTTGCCAATATCCGCTTTTCAAATCTAAGGAGGAGAAACACTTTGCGGATCGCAACCGATCTAGTGTATCGTCGATACGTGGCAAGGGGTAGACATCTCGTTTATCGTTTAGTTACACTGTTCAGTTTTCTGTAGTCGACGCAGAATCTAAGTGTGTTGTCTTTCTTCTTAACGAGCACTACGGGAGACGCCCATGGACTATTCGAAGGCTGGATGACATCATCAGAAAGCATCTCCTCCACTTGCTTCTTGATAATTTCCCGTTCTTTCTGTGACACCCGATATGGATGCTGGCATATAGGCCTCGTGTCATCTTGCGTTATAATTCTGTGTTTCGTGATTGACGTGCGCTGGACCTTCGAGGTACTTGAAAAGCAATCGGAGAATTCTTTTACCAAGGCGTAAATCTGTTTCTTCTGACTGTCCGGAAGGCTCTGATTGACGGTCACGGATGTGTCGATGTTGCAGGCCACTGGTCGAGTGGTTGATGTCGTTAAGCTGCATAGTTCAGTCGCCATACAGAAGTCGTGTAAATAGGCGATAGCCGTGCCTTTAGCGATGTGTTGAAGCTCATTGGAGAAATTTGTGAGTAGGACATCTGCACGGCCATTCGTCAAGTGAACAAGACCCCTAGCTACGCAGACACCTTTGTTCAAAAACAGTCCTACATTTGTATCCGCTATGCCTTCGCGGTTGTACAATGCATCATTTTCTACGAGCACCATTATACTGCAGCGTGGCGGCACAGTTACGTCATCATGAACAACGCGTAGAGCAGTTAGGCGTCGTTCCTCAGATTCCTTCACAGGTATAGCTCGTTCAGTCGAAAACGACACGCTGGACCTACGCAGGTTAATTACGGCGCCATTAGCTCGCAAAAAATCCATTCCTATAATGAGTTCTCTTGAACATTCTGGCAGCACAATGAAATCGGCCACGTAAATAAAGCCCCGTATTTCAAGTCTTGCAGTGCATCTGCCAAGGGGCGTAATAATGTGACCGCCTGCCGTGCGTATCTGCGATCTACTCCACTGTGTCATAACTTTGTTTAGCTTTTTCACCATCTTGTGACTTATCACTGAATAATCAGCACCGGTGTCGACTAAGGCATTCAGCTCCCATCCTTCCATTCTCAACCGCAAATCTGAAGTAACGTTTTCGTTGCTGCACCCATCTACCGGAAATACACCGTCATCACCCTCAAACCAAATTGGAGGATCTTCGTAACTGACGTTATCAGCGGCCTCACCTCTACAGGTCGCTTGCTTCAGTTTTCCGGGTGTGGACTTGGAGAGCGATGACCAGGCTGCCTTGAAGGTGTACGTGGGCTGGATGAGCGGTAGCGCATAGGCGATGGTGACCGTGACCGGTGTTGGCGTAGAGTTGGCGAGTTCTGGCGCGTCGACAAGTACTCCTCAATCTCCGCTGGTCGTTCGCCGTTTCGGGGGCACGGTGCATATGACGGGAAGCCTCTTAATCCAGCCTGTCGGTAAGGACAGAATCTGTACAGATGACCCGCTTCCCCACAATGAAAACACAGAGGCCTGCGCTCGTGATCACGCCAGACGTCACTTTTCCTGGGCCTACTACGCTCCACATAGTGATGTGTGCTACGTGCTCCTGGGGGCAGATAGGTAGCTGTCGGTTCCCGTGGACGAGGTGCGCTGCGTGCCGCAGGTGGGAGAGGAGTCGTTGCCATCGCAACTGCTGCATTGCTGTGTACCGTGGGTTGTCTGACAACCTCAGAGTATGTTCGGATAGGTCGAACCGGCTGCAGCTCACGCTCTGGCTCTCGTATCACCTGCCTCAGTTCGTCATGAACAACGTCCGTAACATATAGTGCAGTTGAAGTCTGGGGCATATGCAGTCTGCTCAGTTCTTCTCTGATAACTGATCTAATTAGCTCTCGCAGGGCTTCAACGTCGTTTCGCACGCCTCCGGGAAATACCTGTGCAGATGCGCAGTTAAGATTCCGGTTGTACTGCCGAGCCCGCTGTTCCAGTGTTTTTTCGATGGCCATCGCTTCCGAGTAAAACTCAGCAACCGTGCTCGGAGGGTTGCGGACGAGAACGGCGAACAGCTCTTGCTTCACTCCGCGCATTAGATGGCGCACCTTCTTATCCTTAGCCATGTTGTAATCCGCACGCTTGAACAGGCGGACCATGTCCTCAATGTACATAGCAGCACTCTCGTTCGTTAACTGGTTCCTCGATTGAAGAGCTGCCTCCGCCTTTTCTTTCCGGTCTATGTTCGCGAACGTAGCCACCGCTTGTCGTCGAAATACCTCCCAGGTAGACAACGAGGTTTCATGGTTCTCAAACCATGTCTTCGCGAAGTCTTCCAGGGCGAAGTATACGCGACGGAGCTTCTCTCTTTCGTCCCATCCATTCAAGCTCGCTACTCTCTCGAACAGGTCCAACCAATCTTCAACATCCTCGTACGAGTCGCCGTGGAAAACTGGTGGCTGGTGCGGTTGGCTAAGGAACACTTGTGCCGGTGTTACCTGGCTAGTCATAGTGGTGGCATCCATCGTTTGAATTCCCCTTGGTGTGAAGTGAAGAGGACCGAACTCAGGTGAGTCACCTCGAAGACGGCGACTTGCCCTATGGTGTACAGGAGTCACTTCCACGGGGTTGATACGCTGGTCGTCGGGGCTACGCTGTCTTGAGCTCGTGGGGCTTCGATTCATACCCAGCACCTCCACCAGAAATGTAGCGATGCTGACGCCGACAGGTTAAAAAAACAAGCGTCTTTATTAGGGCGAACTTGTGCCCACGATTCTAAAAACTATGGTCGTCAAGTTCGAGTAGCCGAGTGGCACAGATCCGACTATCTTCCTCTTCCTCGTTGTTGAACGTCCGAACGCGTGGCGCATGCCAGCCGAGCCGGGTCTTGCTGGTGCTGGTGACGATGATTGTGGCGGGCTACTTGAATGTGGCGAACCTGTCGCAGCAATATATATATATATATATATATATATATATATATATATATATATATATATATATATATATATATATATATATGTTCGTTTCCTGCTCACGGCTGGTTATTATTTCACCCACTTTTCTTTCTTATTTGCTCTAATAACTTCCCCTTTCATTCCTTGGCATTATTGTCTGTTAGATCTCATTAATTATGTGTTAAAACATGGAAAAACGAGCCCTTAGGTATACACCTCTTTCCCTTATTCATTAACGAGGGTCTCGCACTGGCAGACTTGGTGTCATTAGGTTGTATACGAGGGACAATTGATCAGCTGCCCGCTCGTAATAAGTTCACGTGCTACGTGATGCCACACAGGCTCATAAAATGGTCTTCCACACTCGCTGCTTCGCTGCAGATGGCGCTGACTGACACTCCCACGTTTAAATTCCCATATAAACCCCAAAAAGTGGGTCGGGGAATGCCGCTGTGATAGCTCAGTGGTTAGAGCATCGAACGCGTTATTCGAAGGTGGTAGGTTCAATTTCTGCTGACGGCTGATTATTTCTTCAGCCAATTTTCTTCTTATTTACATTAAATTTGTTCTAATAACTTTCCATATACATTCCTTGGCATTATTGTCTGTTAGATTTCATTAATACTGTGTCAAAACACGAAAAAAAAACAGCCCTTAGGTATACACCTCTTTTCCTTATATATATATATATATATATATATATATATATATATATATATATATATATATATATCTATATATATATATATATATATATATATTATATATATATATATATATATATATATATTATGGGACGTCACCGCGACGACAGAGTGAGTAGACAGGGGCGAAGCGGGGAACAGATTAAAATGGAAGCAAGAGTGCGTTACAAAGAAGTAGCACACTTCTGCCTGAGGTGTACTGAAAAAAGAAGGATACCACGTGAATTCTACCGAACAAACAATTGAATATTTTGTTAACCTGAAGACCAAGCACCCGTACATATTCATTGCCACCACCGTTGCAGCAGTCATGCACAAATATTTAATTTAAATTAGGTTAATACAAATAGGAGTGATTATTTTTAGAAGTATTTAAATTTCTCTGTCATACATAGTTTAAACTTTCTTGTTATGGAATTTTACTAATCAACTAACTGTTGGCCATTCTGCTCCGACGTGTAGAAAGTGACGAACGAGCAAGATGGCGGGAAAGAGGATGCCAGGTGTATTTGCATTTACACTGTAAGGGCTATCCTGGCTGACAAAGCAAAAATAATGTGCAAGAAAATGCGGCTTTAGCTATGTGACTCTACAGACGATGATGCTTTATTTACGATTCACAGTGTATGTTTTAATATGTAAGAAAACATTCGAATGCAAGTCTTGCTATTTGTTTGTGGGTAGCTATTTTGCGGACTCTTAAGAAGACTGACACTCATTGAAACTATCCATAGTTATCGCCCTTATTTGCTAGAGGCAGTACCAGCACTACACAAAACTACAAAACCTGAACTAACGGAAAGAATAGAAAGCACAGCTGCTTCAAGATCCGATATCTACATATAATAATAATAATAATAATAATAATAATAATAATAATTATAATAATAATAATAATAATAATAATAATAATAATAATAATAATAATAATAATAATAATAATAATAATAATAATAATAATAATAATAATAATAATAATACAGCTATGACGTTTGTAATCTAAATAAGGGGTTACTGCGCTGGGTTCATGTGGCGAGTGTCACTGTTTCTTTACCACATATTACAATGCACATTTTGATGAAGGGGAAATGCCAATTTCTTTGGTACTGCGCGATGCTAGTGTTTGTTAGAAAACACCAGATGGTCCAAATTGCCACAGCCCTCTACTACGGCGTCACAAATAGTCATATTGTGGTTTTGGGAGATAAAATTTCAAATAATATTGCAATACGCCTGATTGTGTCCACGATATTGGGGCCGAAACATTTGTGTTCTCTCTCAAAGATGAATAGGAGGCTGTCTGTCTTTTGTTAAGATGTGGTATATAAGGTAGAAAGTGTAACAAATAAATCCACACGCTAATATTCTGGGAGCTATAGTGTCATTTTGTAAAGCCATAGGAAAGGCGCAATTTGTCATTTGGTATGATGGGGGGGGGGTGTTACGTGGCAGTGTAGCTAATCCAGACAGGCATATTAGTTTTGGTAATTACGAAGTGCTTGCTTGTAAAATGAACGGTGATGCAGACTGTTCAGGAATATGAATGGACATATGAACACGTAGAGTGGTTTTACTACAATACAATGTCTGTAATACCAGTGACACTTGTTTTTCTTATTAGATATGGTGCACTTACCTGGTCCACCTATTCCGCTGCCTCCTGATACGCCAATGTTTCCACCACCCAAACCAGCGCCAACACCTGCACCAAGCCCACTGCCACCACCTGCAGAACATAAACGTGTATAACAAATGTCATGTTTTTTTTTACCCGCATGACTAAAAGAACTAGGAATGTGCAAATGCTCGAACATTGGAATGAGAGTCACATTGCGGTTCTGGGAATACGTGAGAACCATATAAAATGTTACTGTTGTGCCGTTTTTGTATTTGTATTTGTATTATTTACTTTAAATATACCACGAGTCCACATTATTGTATAAATAAATAAAAAAATTTAACGCAAATAAATAAATAAAATCAATTTGCTTTCTAGACTAAAGAAACTCCGTTAGTACATCTCTGACGGAACTTTGCCCCGTCACTAAGCCCTAGAACACAATGAAGATCAAGTACAAACAAGCGTTTTCTGGCATGGGGTGCCTCAAGCAACAAAGGAATAAAATCCACTGCCACAGCAGACATTTCCTATAGTACCCATTGTACGACCTTCCCTCTTTTTCCTCCTTCAGAGCTCCATGTTACGCAACTAAAAGCAATAAATTGTGCTTGTCTGTAAAACGAAATCAGCAACTGAAGTCACTGACATCATCTTACGTGTAATTATAGCTTAACCCACCCCAGCTGTTCATAAGCCGTAACCATAAATTTCTACCTGAAGTCATCACCTACACTCTTAGTTAATTTTGGAGGGCGGGGAGACGGTGAGGAAAGGAAAGGCAAGTACTGCAGCTATAGATGGGACATGCCTAGTGCCAGTTACTCTTATAAGCAACCAAAGCTGACCACGTCTTACAGTCCTCCGACAAGCGAGCCCAGAAAAGATTCAACCCCCTTTTGCAGAATTACAATACAGAAGGAGTGCTTTTGTGGATTCCAGAAAAACGGTGGTCATGAACAGCGCCAGTGTTATAATGCTAGAGAAACCTCATTTTAGTGCACAATATCATTTGTTCTTTCTTGTATAAAAATAAATGTTTGAGTGAATATCTACTGTACTTTATTAGGGATGAGTGACAATCACCTCCATTTGTTGTCCAAGTGTGACTCGGGGCTCCACTGTTACCACCCTCCATTCCACTCAAACCACCACTACCCGATAAGCCTGAAATAGGAAAAATGGCACTCTATCATCAGAGAGAAATGAATTATATATATATATATATATATATATATATATATATATATATATATATATGTGAGCAGGGCTACAAAAAAGTATGTACATGATTCTAAACGTGTTTAAGCTATACGTCTAAAAACATGATAGATCCCTGTGTGATAAAACCTGGTCCCACAACCAGGTATTAGACACCCTCGGAATAAACTGTTTTACGTTCTTCATGCTGCATCCCTTCTTATCGAACCACTGAAACTTGCCTAATCTCTTAGTGACCACTGAACTAAAGGTGCCCTTTTTTTTCGTGGAGATTTCAGCGGTCAATAAAAAATTACGCAAGCCCGAGCGGTCCGATAAGAGAGGATGCAGCACGAAGTGCGTAATGCAGTTTGCTCCTTGCGCGTGCGCTGCTGTGTACGGAATACCAATGTGGTAGAAAAGCAATTATTACACGAATTCAAATACGGCAACATTCGTTGAGTAGCGTTTTTTTGCGTTTGGCTCGTCATGTGGAAAACTCAGAAACTATATGCCAAATGTTCAACTGCAGGCAACACCGAATTGATAGATATAGGTGAATGCAAACGTTTACTGAAAGTCCAGGCGTGCATTACTCAGCGCGAATCGGGCTGCTCTCCCATTGGAACAAGTGATCCTTCTTTTTCTACTCAAAACTATACATATCTATAGTGTACTCTGAATGCATGATGTGTTAAGAAAAAAAAAGGGGGGGGGGATCTAATTATAACAGTTTTGCCGTCAAGTTAGGACATGGTGCTGCATAGTTAGGTATATTCAAAATGACTGAAATAACGGAGTTTTGTGGAACGTGTGGCATTACTAATATAGACTCCGACTACTTCATGAAGTAGCTGAAATGCATTGGCTGTTATCAACATGGCTTAGACTAAAGAAACAGCCCAATTCACTACCTGAGTGGCCTCCAAGGGCACCGCCAAGCCTACCACCAAGTCGACCACCAAGTCCACTGCCAAGTCCACTGCCAAGTCCACTGCCAAGTCCAGCGCCAAGTCCAGCGCCAAGTCCACTGCCAAGACCACCGCCAAGTCCACTGCCAAGTCCCCCAGCAGGGCCACCCCTAAGACCGCCACGAGAGCTACCAGCTAAGCCAGCACCTAAGCCAGCACCCAAGCCAACGCCCATCAAACCAGCGCCAAGGGCAGCGGCGGCACCACCTGTGATAGCAAAAAGTGGTCTTTCAGTTCAAGTATTATTGTGGCGATCCAGACGACTACCCCAAAATATGCCTACTGCATTTCTAAAACGTATTTTCAGAAGGAAAGTATATGACGCGAGTTGGTTGTGCACAATGTGTTTCTCGCCGTTCCAGCTGATAAATTCACTTTCGTAAATGTAATCCCTTCCTCTTGGTCTCTGTATGATTCTCCCGCTCCTTTCATTCTACGCTAAGCTTTACTCGCCTCTATCCACGTTTTCCTCCTCCTCACTCTCACTTCCATTTTTTTTGCCCCTTTTGTATTCTATATTATATAGGACAATGAAAGGCTAATCTAGCGTCCCCAATAGCCATATGGGTACGATTCCCGCCTTCAGGTCGGCGATACGCGGTTTCAAATCCCACGTCACTGTTTTGGCGAACACGTTATTTCTATCTCTTTCTATATCTCTCAACTTCTTTCTCTCTCTTGCTGTACTCTTTTACTCGCCCATCAGAGTTATTGCATCCTACGCCGAAAAAATCAGCGCACATGTTCGGGGAGCGAAGCAGGAGATGAAGAAACCGAACACTACACGTGCTTATTGGTGATGATTACTGTTTTATATCCGTAGATAACAACAAATGGCTGGCATAAACAGCTACGCTTTTGAAGAATTCTAGTGAAATAGCTAGAAAATACGCTCACCACCTCCGCCGCCCAATAAGCCTCCAGCACCACCACTGCCGCCTGCGTAGCCACTATTAAAGCCACCGCCCGAGCGACCGGAACCTACGATATACAAAAAAGAATAATGCAAGTTCTTTCACTGTCAACACGAAAAATGTTGGTTACTTATACAGCAAAGTACACTATGCATTCGAGAAACAAACATATCGAGAGCATGAAAATGTATCGCTGTTGGCTGACTGGGGAACACTAAAAGGCTCGCAACGGGTGCATGAAACGATTGACAATATTATATGAAAGTCAACATTGAAATTGGCACTCAGTTGAAAGGCCAGAAACTAAAAGAGGAAACTTTAGTGAATACTTGACTCCAAAAATTGATTCAAACCGTTTATGATCCTTGAATATTCAAAGGGACATCATCGTCCAATCGACTCCTTTGAACAACGCAAATACATAAGCGTGAAAATGCAGTCCCACTTGAACAACTGCTTTTCTGGGCCAGCAGATGGGAGGGGGAGGGAGTTATATTTTCTGAAACGTCTCAACTTCACCCGTGGGCATCTACAGCCAGACATACAAAGGCATACACAAGCACACATAAGGAGTAGTTGAACACTTGTCCCCCATCCCCACCGAAAAGAAATCTGTCTATGCCATTAAACTGCTGGGGGTACACAAAACATTTAAGCATTATGAGTCTTCACACTCACCGAAAAGAAAGCAGTTAGTAGAGCTCTCATCGGACAAGTATAAGCAGGTCATATATTTCACTCAGTCGGCAAAGCAGTGGGATGGTGTTTACGAAGTTGCGGGATTAGAGGCATAAAAAATTGGCGGATGCTTGAGCTTCGCCTTCAAGCGTATGTCGCGATAGCATAATCGCACCTCGTGGACATCACCTCGTGGACTGCTAGGCTGCTTCGGTTCTCCGTGCATGCCTCAATTATGTTGTAAAAAAAACGAATGTCTGTGTGCGTAACATTCGCCGCTTCTGAGTAGAATTCAAGATGTGTTCAAGAATTCAGAATTGAATGCCTTTTCCACGCACAGTTAAGTGTCCACAACGCCGTAATTATTTCATTTGCGAACCCGCAAAGGGCCTACTAAGCATGGGGAATACGTGTATATACGCAGCTTTTCACTTTTTAAAATATTTTTATGCTTATAACGTTGATTGAATATGTATGAGTGTTCTTTAATGTGAGAGTTTTAGAAAACACCCACTTGTTGACAAATTAAGAAATTTTGACGCATACTGCAATTCAACGCTTCTGCCATGCACTGTATAATGCGGTAAGCAGGCTCATTCAAATACACGACATTGCGTCGTAATTTTTTGTTCAAAGCAGTTCCAACACATGCCGTGGCTCTGTGGAAGCACACCTGCTGATCTTCCCTCGGGTTTCAATCCTCACTCGGACCCAGAAAATTTTATTATTTAATTTTTATTATTCTCAATTTTTTGTCATAGACAAGATGCTGAGTTTTCGACCCCAACCAACGACGCAAACGCTGAAGTCAATGCCGGAATTTCCGCTCCTTGAACATATCGCGCGAACAAGTGATGTGTGCTTCTAGGTTTTGCATCCCAAAACTAGATTGTAGCTTTCGGTGCCACATTTAATCACCGTTTTTACGTTAGTAAGATAAGTGTTATTGTGTGTCCAAGTTGGCAGCCGTCCTCACCATCAGGCTGAAAGGCGCTACAGGATATGGCGGCAAAAAAATTCTGGCGTTTTGAGCTATGAGACATGCATGCTTGTATACCCTGTCATCTTCTGCGAAACTCTGTCATTTTTCTGTTGTGTATCTTGCTGTTGTATTGCTATATCAAATTTTTTGGGCTGATTCGAGCGCGTATTTGCGTGACAATTCGGTACTTGTTGTGACAACACGCTTTTCTGTGGTGCTTCGGCTTGCTATTGTAACACACTCGCGACAGTATTGACTTCTGTCGCTCTGACATTAACTGTGAAGTTACACACAAGGAATCTGTTTTAACTTCAAAGCACTCTTGATGCAAAACAGCCATTTTGGTCATCATCATGGAAACTCCGCAGAAGCTTTTTAAACGGCTGTCTTACATTGTGCAGTGCCTTCGTTTAGATAATATTTTTGCAGCCTTTAACTTACTATATGCACCTCAGAAAGTCAATGTGCCCCTCACGAAAATTAGATTAGACGTGCTGAATTGCCAACAGTTATAATTATTTACAGAAAAACGCAAAACCAGATTGATTGCCGAATCATCGGCGAGACCTTCGCCCGAAAGTCGGCATAGTGAGGCTGATGATGATGATTTTGGTGATGATGACTTGTGGGAAGCCATTGACGGCGCTCTTTCCAACGGTGTCAGGGGCATTGAACATGTTGCGCTATCTCATTTTAATAAAGCGAATATTTACTGCGTCGGAAGACCTTTCTTACTTGATGAAGGTCATCCAATTGCTTCTCGTGCTTTGTGGAACTATCTATTTTTTTGTAGTTTAAAGAATAGACTGTAAATTGCCGCTTCTAAACAAGGCCGTGTAGTAGGCCAAGAAGCGTACATAACTTATACGAACTTCAGTGGCACTGGGCTTTCTAAGTTTAGGAGGCGAACTTACCCATCACAACACTGGAGCAACCGGCACATCCACCTGGCAGAGAGCATATACACATGAAAATAAGGCAACATATTCAGCAACATATTCGGCAAAATTAAGCAACAAGACATCTTTTATGGAGACACCATTGCAAGCGCACACCACGTTTCTGTTGTTTCACTGGCACGCTCTTTCCGTTTTATTTTGACAGCTCCTGCACATCGTTTGTGAAAAATTATGAGGACTCTTGAGCTTCGTACTCAAGAGCAAAATGTCATAGCGCAAGGGGGCTCCGCTCGCCTTACGTTCTCCACCGCTAGCCTGAGTTCACACCTCGCTGGACATCCCAGACACATCCCAGCCACATCCCAGACACATCCAGCAAGGAAAAGAACGTTCGTGCACGTAACGCAGGCCCTTTCAAACTATACTGGCATGTCTACTGGTACTACAACTGCAAATAGTCTACTTCACCAAGATTCTTCCCTTTGTGAACTCGCATAGTACCCGCTATGCCTTCGTAAGGCATCTGCTTACTTGGTTGATGCTGTTGCGATTACGACAGTTTGTCAGTGCAATCTGTGAAAGGTACATGCCTTTAAACAAGCCACTCGTCACGCAACTAATATTTTTCAGCACCTGATGATATTCTGTCTTTTCTACCACGCCATATAATGAAACCATTTGCAATACTTATTTATTTATATAGTGTTCTCTTGCGAACAAACTTCGAGCATGGGAAGTTTACTACTACAATTTTTAAGTCAAGGACAAGGCCAATTTTTTTTGCTCACGAAAAATGACGTTGACGCCAACGACACCAGAATTTTCTGCAAAACAAGCTTATTAACGCTATTCTGTTAATAAATTCAACAGCACTGTTTTTCTAAGATTAAAGAAAAGGCAGACTCACTCGTCCCCCTGCTGCAACCGGAACATCCATGACCTATCAAGGAGATTACACACATGCGAATTATTACAGTTCTTTATGCATGCACTACAGTGTTGTTTAAAAACAATTTGCATCAGCATTTGAAATAAATACGTAATGTCAAAGAAAAGTACAAATGTCGACGTGTAAGGAACAAGAGAATGACACCCTGAGAAAGACGTTTTCCTCTAGGTTTTTTTTTAGATTTTAGATTCCAGGTTACTCAGCTAATGCTGCAAATTAATATCAAAACAGGCGTACGCAGGTTTTATGGGAATACACACGCGATATCTTGTTAACATCTCGTAGTTTTCGCTTCTACATAATCTGTTCGTCGAATACTCTGTGGCCTTTACATAGCGTCCCTTATTTTTTCTCGTATACATCGATGACATCGCTCAGAACATACCCGTTAAAATAAGTCTCTTTGCTGATTATTGTATTATATACCGCGAAATTACCACACTTCAAGACAAGATAACATTAAATAACTTTTTTGACCTAATTCAAACATGGTGCACAGCTTGTAAAATTACAAAAATCAAAAAGGAAACTGTCGCAATGACAATGATTCGCAAAAAAGCACCCTATAAAGTTATCTTACTGTTTTCATAATGAACCTCTGGAAGTAGTACCTAACTATAGGTATATGGAAGTTATCATTTCTCACGATCTCAAATGGAATGACCACATTGACTACATACTTAGAAAGGCGATGAAAAAACTTGGGTACTTAGGAGGGCGCTTGATTAAGTCCTCTCCAGAAGTTATAATAAAGTATTAGCGTATAAAACATTTATTCGGCCACTCCTTGAATACTGTGCCGCTGTTTGGGATCCATAAACAAAAACAAACATTTCAATATTGACAGAAACACAGAGGAAATCAGTTACGTTCGCCTTTAATCAATACAGCTGGGAGGCATCATTCACATTTCTTCTAGAAACGGCTGTGCTCAAAAAATTAGCAAATCGTCAATGCCGCGAACGAATGAAACTATTTTACCTTCTTTATCATTGACATTTAGGTATCAAATAGGATACATCTCTTCAAAACTCCCACCGGCAGCCTATTTGGTCCCTTCACGATAAAGAAGTAACGGAGTTCTTTTGTCACACCAACATTTTCCAGTATTCTTTTTTTTCCGAGAACTGCAACCAATCGGAATTATTTCCCCTCAGTTGTGGTGGAATGCCTGTCTGTCGCTATCATCCTATCTACAGGCCCTTCAGTCTATGGGACATAGCTCTGACATAGTTTTACACGAATCCCCACGCTCCTTTTCTTCCATATGTTTACGTATTCATGTTTTCTCTAGTTATTTAAATATCTTGCTGCTTTGCTTGTATGAATTCTTTGTATTCTTTTTTGTTGTTATTTTCGCCGCAATGCTTCATTCTTGTTTACTGTAACTATTGTTTTAGGGGCGAAGCTTCTTAAGGAGTTGGCTGTGCGTCCCCTGTATGTAGCTGCCTCTCGTTTAGTTCTTGCAGTTTCCACTAGATGGCGGTACCGTCCCCTGTATGTACCATCCCCTGCGAAGAATGAAAGCGCTGGTGCTACTCGGACGAGACAGAATTCTCGAGTTTGGCCGACGCACAGAAGGCGAGCTTCATGTGCTGCCTGTGCGAGGCACTGAAGGCAGCCGTGTAGCGCATGTAGGCTAGCATCGAGGGGCTTCAGGGGGAGCTTAGGGCGGAACGGGAGCAGAGGATAGAACTCCAAAAACAGCTCGGAGCGTCGTGTGAGCGGGAGGAGGCTACCGCCAGCCTATTAGAGCAAATGAAGGGCGACCTTTGAAAAGAACGGCAAGGGTGGACCGAGCTCGAGCAGCGGGTAAAGGAGCTAATGGCGCTTTGCCCCGGCCCCGAGTGGTGTGAGACGGAAGGCGTGGGTAGCGGAGAAGGCGACAGGCGGGAAGGAACAGGCGAGAAGGGAGGTCAGGGGGCCGCAGTGCCCAGCCACAGCACGGAGCCTCCGAGAACATACAGCTCGGTAGCGCGTCAGTCTTCGAGCAGGGCAGAAACACAGGACAAGTGGCAGAGAGAGAAACAGGTAAAGCAAACAGGGGCACCATCACAAACAGGAAGCCAGCGATTGGAACATAGGAGGGTCCTAGTGGTGGGGGACTCTAACGTGGCCAGGGTTAGGGATGGCGTCTTCATGACAGTGAAGGAAGATGGGAGAGTGAGGGTGGAGGCCCAGTCAGAGAAGAGCATGGTGGATGCACCGGCCAAAGTTCAGTAGGTTGTAGAGACAGCATGGAGGGCGAAAATCTGGTCATTATTCATGCTGGGCTCAATGATGTGTTGAAGGGCAAGTATCAGATCCTTCAGAGACAGTTAGAGGATGGGATGCGTAAGCTCCGAGAAGCATCTGGGAGTGTACATGTGACCATATTGTCACGTTACAACGTAACTGTAAGCTGCAGATAATGCAAGCTGCAGATGACTGATTCGAACAACAGCAGTATGACTATTGTTTTTCTCTGCACGCGCATCTTTGTCCTCTTCTGAACAGCGGCACATACAAGCATGCCAGCATCTGTGTAAATAATACTTGTAGAACTTGTACTAGTGGCATTACCCCCTTCCGAAAGGACATGGTCCCGATGTCATAACATAATTGCCAGATGAAAAGACGTACGATAAGCAGTACACAAGGGGGTGTTCACAATCACTGTAAGTCTACTCAAGGGGGTGTGACGAATAGTCAGCGTTGGTAATATGGTTTCATCCTCGAAACATGGACGACTTGTCGCTGTTGTGAACGGCGGGATTGACGAGCCCTTTCCTCGTCAAGAACCTCGTAGTTCACTTCGCTGAGAGGACGCAGAACTCTATAGGGACCAAAATAGCGGCGTAACAACTTTTCCGACCGGCCTCGTTCTCGAATAGGAGTCCACAACCATACTCGTTCTCCGGGTTGGTAAGAGACATCGCGACGACGAGCGTTGTACCACAGCGAGTCGATGCATAGTTGCTTATGGATTCATTCGAATGCAAGCTTACGAGCCGCGTCTGCCAGTCTGATAAATTCGTTCGTCTTGACACTAATCTGGTGTCTGTCTGGTAGAAGCATGTGTCACAGAACGAGCGCTCAAAATGGGCGCGCCGCCAAATTCTTGCGATAACGCGCTGGAGTGACGCCGCGAGGTCAACGAAAAAAAAAGGAAAACAAACATCTAAAGGCTCCCCGGGCGCGCAACGCTCTCCCCTCGGAAGCGTGGCTTCGCCGATGAACCTCCTCACCCCACAGCGGCGGCCGGGCAAGCACTGGAAATTTCCAGAAGGAAGGGGCGTGTATGCCAGGTTGAGTCATCTGTCGGGGACGGCCCCCGTACAGTCTCGCGCGGAAGGTATTTAACCGAGCAGCCGAGACAAGAGATCAGGAGAAGACGGAAGTTAGCGCCAGAGCGCGTAGGGATTCCGCCGTGTAGTCGGCGAAGGTTTTGTCCGTAGAGACAAAGCAGGAGAGGGGTGATGACTCGAGCTACAGGCAAGAGTGTGTGTTTACCGCTATCGAGCGAAGACGCGTGCAACAGCTGTGTGTGTGAAGCCGACGTGTTTCCGGCGAAAAAGTTTAAAGCTTGGAGAGTGGCCAATTGAGGACGCGAGGTTTCCTGGAAGAGAAACTTCGGCGAGGTTTCCTGGAAGAGAATCTTCAGGGGGCAGTGGAACGGCAACAACGCTGGACTTTAAGTGAGTGATTCTCGGAAGAGTATCATTCAGACTTTTGTTCCAAGGACTTTGGACTGAATAGGTTTTCTATCTCTTTAGTCTTTAAGTGTCTTGGTTGTTCAATGCATGCGACTGCATTGTGGTGTGTACTGTTGTCTGTGTCCGTTGTTCGAGTGTGGCTAATTGTACTGTGTAGTACGTTGTTTGATCGGTCACATATTGTACTCAGCTATTGTGGAGTGAGCATATTTGTGTATTGTTTTTCTGATCTGCCATTATTGAGAATATAATTTTGTTGGTTTATCAACTCTCGGCTCTGACTTGTTCTTTGGTTCACAGCCGGCGTCCGCTGGCGCGCCAAAAAGGACCACTTCTAAATTGTCCACGCTTTCGTGGTGCGGTTCGGGGGGGGGGCGATACTTCGGCCCTTGGAATTAGCTCGGCGATCGCCTCCCTCATTAACGGGACTTGTGTGACAGCATGGCATCCAGCATTGTAGTGACCTCATTGCCGTGAAGCAACCGGAATGGTGTGAATCCAGTTGTTTCTTGCACAGCGGTGTTGTAAGCGAACGTGACGTAAGGGAGGATGTCATGCCAGTTTTTGTGGTCTTGGTCAACGTACATGGATAGCATGTCGGCGATCGTTTTGTTTAGTCGCTCTGTAAGGCCATTGCTTTGTGGGTGCTATGCAGTAGTTTTTATATGTACTGTGCCGCCAAGCTGCATGACGTCTTGTATCATCCGGGCGGTAAAAGCTGTGCCACGATCAGTTATGACAACTGCTGGTGCTCCATGTCGGAGAACGATGTTTTTCATTAAAAATGGGCAGTCTCAATGGCGGTGTCACGTTTGTAATGCCTTTGTTTCGCAGTAGCCCGTCATGTAATCAGTAGCGACTACAATCCAGCGGTTGCCGTCACGAGAGTTGGGAAAAGGTCCGAGTAGATCCATGCCAATTTGTTGGAACGGTTGTGTCGGAGGAGCGACGGGCTTCAAAAAGCCGGCTGGGCGCTGATGTGGTGCTTTATGGCGCTGGCACTCGTGACACGTCTTCACGTAATGCTTCACGTCTCGACTGAGCTTAGGCCAGAGTAGTGTTGGCGAATCCGGGCCAAGGTACGTGTGAATCCCAAGTGGCCTGAGGAAGGCTCATCGTGACAGGCGGTCAAGACATCGGCTCGTAACGCTGGCGGAGTCACGGTCGGTTCAGTCTGGCTTGCAGTTGTCGCATATGCCATGGTTTCTGGAGTGTTCCGGAAGAGGGCTGAATTGGGGTGGTAGGCCTAGTTGCCGCCGACAGCGTCGAAGGTTGGCCGTTTCTACTAAGGCATCGATGTTGGGACCGAGATCTTCCTCGTGGGAGATCTCGGAGACTAGTGGCAATATGTACAGTCACACAGGTCTGGGGGATGTCTCGTGGGATTGAAGGAGGGTAGTGCAGGCAAACTGTGTGATCAAGGGTATGAGCCGGCAACTCGGATACAGCGTAATGGAAGTGAACCAAGACGTGTACGAGCCCAGCGCTCACCCTTTTGCACAGGATGGCATTCAATACAGTGGTGCGATGGGCAGGAGGGTTGGTAATAGAATGGGTCGTCAAGCCACAGCTTTTTTAGGGGGACCCAGGGCCCTGAAGCCAACAGTGTAGCCAAAGACGGTTCTAAAGGGGGGCACAAATATTCAAACCACACGGAGTCCGTGAGAGAGAAATCGACGTAAGCACAAGGGCCGAGCTAAGTCAGATGTAGGCTATAATAACATGCAGGGTAGCAGGAATAAGCTAAAGTGGGAAGAGATAGAGGAGCAGTTAAGGCAGGAGGAGCTGATGGTATATGGAGTTATGGAGACACATCTTCGGGACATGGAGCAATCACCTTGGAATACGGACTACGTATGGGAATATTGCAATAGAACAGAAGGCCACAAAAGGGGGGGGGGTGGAGTTGGTGCATTCATACATAAAAGTATGGGTTGACAAAAAGTCAAGCAGGGAAGCATGGAACATTTATGGTTAAGAGGGAAAGTAGCTGGGCAGATTTGGTGTACTTGGTTTGGTGTACTTGTGGACGGGAGAAAAGGCCAGAGAGGAAAACCAGGCAATAGTGGAGTGTATATAGAAGGACATTGCGGAATTAGGAGGACAGTGCGAGATAATTATACTAGGATATATGAATGTGCACATAGAAGATATAGATGGGTATACTGACTGAACAGGCAAATGGATCATGGCTATGTGTGAAAGGCATGATTTGATCACTTGTAACAGTACTGAGAAGCGTGAAGGGTAAATAACATGGGATGTCGGAAGGCTGCAGACGACAAAAGATTATGCACGGATGTCACATAGGATGTATGATAGGCTCAGGGGAATGCACATAGATGATTGTGGCTCCAGAAGTCTGGGTAGTGATCACAAACGTATCAAGCTAAGTTTTGGAAGAGCAGTGAAAGTGGGAAGGAGACAAGATGAGCATATACATGAAAATTTTATTCAGAAAAGCAAATAGAAATAGCCCCTAAACAAATTGAGGGAGTAATCACTGAGGATAATAAAACAGTGTGGACATACATGCACCTAATTAGACTGTTTGAGCTAGAGCTTCCTAAGGCACGTGACAAGTCACCCTAGAAAAGAAGACACAATTCCTAGAGTTGGTGGGATGGGGAAGTTTTAGAGAGCCATAGCAAAACGTCATGAAGCCTCTAGGGAACACAGACATGCTAAGCAGCGGGGTTAACCAACAGATGATGCTGAAAGAAAACGGGACATCTTTCTAAGCTGTAGAAGAGAAGCATCCCTTCTGATCAATGACAAGATTAGAAGAAAGGGGGCTCAGTGGCTGGCAGAAGTACATAAAAAGGATAGAAAGGCAGCCGCGAAACTTTGGAACCATCTAAAATCTCCCCAAAATGAGTCAAGCCTGGAACAGAAGTTTATAACTACAGATCAAGGTGCTAGGCTACAAGAGGGCGAAGCTATTGAATATATAAGAGCAAAGGTGACAGAAAAATTTGAACAAAGAATTGCCTTATGCACCACAATAGATAAGGATGGATTAAGTTGCGCAATGGCTCAATTTTCACAAAGAGAGTGAGAAAGGGCTGAGAAGAGGGTTCCTAGTAGTACATCCACAGGCCCAGATGGCATTCCAGTTATGCTGATAAAGACATTGGGTCCGAAGCCTAAACATACTTTGAGAGAGGCAGTGAGCAAAACAATAATCGATAGTGAAGTCCCTGATGAATGGAAACTTAGCAGGATGAGCATGATCTATAAAGGAGAGGGGGGACAAAGCTGACATAAACAACTACCGTCCTATAACACTGACATCAGTGGTCTACAGGCTGGCAATGCAGATCATAAAAGAAAGACTGCAGGCATGGACAGAGGATGGGGAGGGGGTGCTGGGCGAACTGCAGAATGGGTTTCGATAACACAGGAGGTTGGAAGACATCTGTTCTCACTGACGCAGTGCATCAAATAGCAGAAAAGCAACACAGGTCCCTGTGGCTAGCATTTTTGGATATCAAGGGAGCGTACGATAACGTGGTTCAAAAGGACTTGTGGGGAATACTGGACACATTAGGTGTGGAAGATGGAGTCACTAATCTTTTAAAGGATATCTATAAAAGTAACAAGGTAGTTATAAAGTGGGAAACAGGTACCCAAGCCCACAGAGGTAAAACAGAGGCTTAGACAAAGGTGTCCTCTGTCACCCTGTTATTAATGATGTACCTAAAAGGATTAGAGGCCAAATTAGAGGGAAGTGGAGTTGGCTTCAACCTCTCTTTCGCCAAAAAAGGAAAACTCATTGAACAGGCACTACCAGCATTGATGTACGCAGATGATATAGGGCTAACGGCCGACAACAAGGAAGATTTGCAAAGATTGATGGACATCTGCAGTAATGAGGGAGATAGGTTAGATTTCAGATTCAGTAAGGAAAAAATCAGCAGTCATGATTTTTATTGACAATGAAGGTAGTGAGCTTAGGATACAGGAGGTCACGCTAGAGATAACAGATAAATACAAATATCTGGGCGTATGGATAAGCAATGAGACCAAGTACCTAAGGGAACACGTAAAATACGTAACAACTAAAGGTAACAGGAATGCAGCAGTGATGAAAAATAGGGCACTGTGGAATTACAATAGGTATGATGTTGTGAGAGGAATATGGAAATGGGTCATGGTTCCGGGTCTGACGTTCGGCATAGTGGTCTTCTGCATGAGATCAGAAACTCAAGCAAGATTAGAAATTAGGCAACGTGTAGTAGGTAGGCTTGCTTTAGAAGCTCACGGGAATTCACCAAACCAGGGAGTACAAGGTTATATGGGATGGCCATCATTTGAGGGCAGGGAAGCTAGCAGCAAGATAGTGTTTGAGAAGCGATTGAGAGAAATGGAGGTGGAGCGTTGGGCTAGGAAGGTTTTCATCTACCTGTACATTAAGAATGTCAATACAATTGGAGGAAGCGAACCAGAAAATTGACGGGTAAATAATTAGAAAGCAGCAGGGGGCCAAACCAAAAAGAACTATCAGTTAAGAAGAAAGTGAAGGAAACGGAGGCTGACATGTGGAGAATCGGCATGATTAGGAAGTTCGCACTAGATATCTATCGAAATTTTAAGCAGAAAATTGCCAAGGAAAGGGTCTATGATAATACTAGGGGTAGTTCTCTACTGTTTGAGGCCAGGACAGGAGTATTGCGAACCAAGACATATCGGGCCAAATACGAAGGGGTAGACATGTTATGCAGTGCATGCGGAGAGGAGGAGGGAACTGCCGAACACTTGATAATGTTCTGTAAAGGGCTTCACCTTATAGTTCAGGATGATGGCGCAGGGTTTTTCAAAGCACTGGTGTTTAGAGACAGGGGGGGCAAAATGGGCTTAAGTGAGTAGAATTAACTAGAAGGAGTCTATCTGATTGGTGGCTAAAGTGAAGGCACGAGTAAAAATTAAACAATTGACTGCAAAGTACCAGTCCTATACTTCACAATTTAAAGAAAAAAAAGATAAATCTAGTTGTTGGTTCCCTAAGTATTACGGCTAGGTGGCGTTAGCCGCCACCCAATCTAAAGAGTACAGCCACATCAATTCATCCATCTATCCATCCATCATTCCATCCATAAAAAAAATGCAAGATGTTATAAAATTGACGCTGGTACTTGCAGTTGATAATGAAAGATGCCAGAGAGAGATGGAAATAAAATAAAAGGAAGAGACAGGGAGGTTAACCTAGAAGAACTGGTTCGCTACCCTGTACAAGGGTGGGGGAAAAGGGTCGGACAGAGGATAGAGATGCTATAAAATGCGAATGTTAAAGATGCAAGATGTTATAAAATAGAAATAATGTCACATATAGCGCGTGTCATTGGTGGAAGGCAATCGTTCGATTCAGTGCGGTGACTTACCCTAGGGGTAGCGTTGTAATAAAATCGAGTGGGCAAAATGTACGGAGAATTCGTGGTTACCAGGTTTACCTCTGGAGATTCGCCCACTCGTCATCATTAGCTTCTTGGATATGGTGGCAATTTTTTTGTAGTATTCACTTGTACCCACTCCTACCTAACGTCTGAAGATCGGTGTAAATAAATACAAATAATAAATAAATAATAAATAAATAAATAAACTTATAAATAAATAAAATATTGTTATTTGTTTAAGCATCTTGCTTATATGTAACTGATGTGACTGTATTTTGGAAACCTAGAATGATGCTTATGTAGACTGTCCAATATAGTTACGTATTCATTGTGTAGTGCGTGAGCAGCCTGTGAGTCATTGACTAACTTTGGCGTGTATGAGTCTGTGACCTTAGGTACCCATCAAATGCAAAGAACTGCGAAACAACTAGTCATATCTTTGTTATCGAGGTCCTGGGCATTTAAGAATAATAATTGCCCCATATGAGCGCTATTCATTTGCTGAGCAATCACCACGACCACTAAATCTGGCGACAGCGAGCAGACACTTATTAGCGCTGCTCCGCTTATATGTGCCGTCCCTAACGATATAAGGAATGAACAAGAACAGGAGGACTGGAGTGGGAACATCCTTCCAGGTCAGTAATCTGGTGTGTCATGGCTTATATGCCATACACTGGTCTTGTACAATGTATACAGAGCTAACCAGGCAGTACTGTTGTCTTTTTTTGAGAATTTTTAACCTATATTTAGTAATACTTTCAACTTCAAAAAGCAGCCGCCAAGGTGCGCCATCTTCCTATGCAGGTGCCTGCATGACGTCTTTTCTTTCTCAGTAAACTAGCCTACCACATGTTGCGGTCGTGCTTTCGCTTCTTTTTTTTCTATTTACATTCAAGTGCTAAGAACACGTGAAAGTTGGAGCTTTAAGGTCGCTTTGTTTCTTCTCCAAATGCTTGCTGTGCGGCATCTGCGATGTATTTGTTTTGTACAAAGCATTTAATAGACAGCACAACACTATCATACGTTTTCCTCGCTGTGTTTGCGAACAGGCGACGCAGCTAGTCGCAAATAAGGAGAGGAAAGAAAAGGGGTCAATTTTACTCTCACTTTATAAAGACGTATTTCTTCTTACAATTAAATTACGAACAAAGAAGGTAAAACGAAGAACTTATCGCGTGGTAAGGCGAAACTGTTTAGTCATTATAATGGCTGAAGTTTACTCTTCATGTGCAACGTTAGTTGCCATATGTCACACTCTA